>ML250906.1:9490-69325 GCA_005239495.1 Nicotiana undulata | reverse complement strand
CCCCCAGAATTCTTTTTAAAATATATTTTCAATTTTTTTTTCATCTTTCTTTTTTAATATACTATACTTATATATAATTTCTACTCCTGTAATCAGCTCCTTTATAATGTTAACAACTTTAGGGATATTTTTGTCTTTTTAATAGGAAAAAGTGCTTACCAACACTTGTTTGCCAAACACTTCAACAGCTTTTTTTAATCTTCAGCACTTTTATCCAAACATGTAACTGCTTATTTATAAAATAAGCTCCAGCACTTAAAAGCCACTTTTCTTAAGCCAATCCAAACGAGCTCCTATTGAGGTGATTGAACTGTATGGGGCGCTCTGAAATGGCCCAAAGTTATGTGCAAATATGTCACACTGATTGAATCATGTGCAATTGTGAGGTAAGGTGAATGAGTTATGTATAGTTGATAAAGTGACCAAATTGTTGAGGTAACAACTTGGTGTGTGAGCTATTGAATGGTTAAAACTGTGTAATAGTGCTTGGAAATGTGTTTCAGGGGCTCTCTGACAAGTAGATAGGCCTAATTAAAAAGGAAACTCTGGCAAAAATTTTCTGACATAATCGGATTTTGTAAAAAAAAGAAATCTGGAAATTTCATATCATGCTTTCAAACTAATTGATTTCCAAATCCTCATTCGAGGAAGAATGATTTTAAGGGGGGGAGGATGTAAGACCCGTAAAATTTCTTGCTTAAAATAATTCCCGAACGAGTCCCCAAGTTGTTTTTACTGTGGAAATTCCTAAAACGGACCTAATTTGAACAAAAAGTACCCCGGGAGTTAAAGAATTAAATTTTCGAGAAATTGGGTGTTATGCGACGCACTATGCGATCACATAACGTGTATGCGGACCGCATAGTGGTCGCATACACGGGCAGATCACTGCCCAACTGAAGGACAACTATGCGGTCCAATCTGCGACCGCATTTCGATTCTGCGGACCGCATTATTGCCTTTTATTTTTGGGGAGGGGTGTTATGCGACGCACTATACGATCGCTAACGAGTATGCGGACCGCATAGTGGTCGCATACCTGGGTAGATTGTTTCCAAATTTTGGCCCACCTTGGGCCATTCTGCGGTCAGCTCTGCGGACCGCATGTCAGGAATGCGATCACATTCCTGACCGCATATTTGACACGGGCTTTTAATTTTCTAAACTTTTATACCCGACCCCAGCTTTATTTAACCTCTACCCCATTTCATTTTAACTGGATTCTAAATAATATAGAGAGAAGAAAAAGAGAGTTCTTGTGAGAGAAGGTTCCAACATCACTCAAATTGATTTTCCAAAATCACTCAAGCCCGGATATTATCGAGTAATCAATCATCTTCTTCGCTAAAAGGTAAGCCTTCACCCTAATTCTCCCAATTTCTCAGATTTTGGATGGGAACAAAGCACTCATGGGTTGGTTCTAAAAAATGAAAGATGAAACCTTGCATGCATGTGAATGTAACTCCGTAACCTAGTAATGGGGGAAACGAACTTGAGTAATTATGCACAAAAAGGGGGTTAGTAACCTAAGGGATGGCATAGTGTTTGATGAAATGCTTAATTGAATTCGAGGTTCCTAATCCTAAGTGAAATAGGTCACATTGTGGAATAAATTGGCGGTGCCCGACGATCCGGTGAATTGTGATAGAAATTAAAAAGGGAAACTCGACTCCAGGTATGTATGGCTAACTTTAATCTCTGTAAAATCGCTTGGTGGTGTCCGAGCATACGGTACGTGTATTGGTGTGAATATGTGCAAATGGTTGTTCAAATTGTGTTGAAGCATGAAGTGTATTCCTTGTATGTCTTTAGTTGATCACCACACTACCATGCTATGTGAATTGATGCTAGTAGGTTAATGAATCCAAGAGTATGAATGTATATGCTAAAGGATGTGTAACAGGTAACGAAAAGGAGTTGTGGTGTGATGTAATTGAACTAAACGGATGTGGAAATATCGTATATGATTCACTGTTTGGTAAGGTTTATTGTGGCACGATTTTTTTTATATACGTATTGTGGGTTGTAAAGAAGCTATATTCCTATTGCTGAAATTTTCTGTGATTGAATTGTGAACTGTCATTGTTGATATGAGATATGATTGTCTGGTGGGATCGGGTTGCGCGCCACAACAGGAGGGATAAGGGTGATATGTGAGAAGTGATAAGGGTGAGATGTGATTGTCCGGTGGGATCGGGTTGCACGCCGCAACAGAAACATAAGAAATGATTGTGATTGTCAGGTGGGATCGGGTTGCGCGCCGCAACAGAAGAAATAAGGGTGGAATATTGAGAAGGGATAAGGGTGGAATTGTGATTTTGATTGTGATGAAGTGAGAATTGTGGAACTTCCATTGTATTTCTTTCTATATCTTTGCGCAGTGATTATGTGACTCTCTGTCTGTTTCTTGCATGTGCATTGTTGAGTTTACTTAGAGTAAAGTTTGTTCATACATAGCAATACAATTCAAATGTACTGACGTCCCTTTTGTCGCGGGCGCTACATTCTTATGATGATTGTAGGTGGTTCTATAGCAGGTACTCCAACCCACTAACAGTAGTGCCTCCTCTACGTCCCATCAGTTGTTTTGGTGAGCCCCTTTCCTCTCGGGGCCCTGTGTGGTTCATGCCACCTATTCTTCCGGATTTTTCATTTTGGTATTTGTGTAGGGTATAGCCGGAGCCTTGTTACCGGCAAGTATTATATAACTCCTTTGTACTCTTAGAGGCTCCGTAGACAGGAAATGTGGGTTATGTACATATGTATTTTGGGCAGTATAACTTGTAGACCACGTAAAGTAAACTTGTATGTTATGTATATTTTGTAAGTATTGTACCACATGTGGGTAATGACAGAAATCTAGAATTTAATTCCAGGTTGTAAGAATGTGTTTAAATTATAATTGAATAATGTACATTGGAATCACGGGGTGATACGTGGGATGGAAAAGGGAATCCAGGTCCGCTTGACTGGGGCTACCCGGTCGAGCGCCGGTCGTGTCCCTCGATTTTGGGGCGTGACAGAAAGCAAACAATGAATACAAATACCCTACGGTGGATATGACCCAGAGATGTAATGGAAAACTCATCATAATAGGTACGGTATGATTTGTTGTGACCGTATCTCTCATACAAGTACTCGAAGGGTATGTATGATTGTTTTAGACACTCCAACTCAGCGTTCTTCTTCAACCCCATCATTTTTAGGAAACCTCTGCCCGTGCGGTTCTCAGCTACCAACAACCCAGGGGTCTCCCAAACCAGTCCAGCTAGTCCCCTATCTCTTCTAACAGTGGTGTCATCTTAATATTCCCAAAGCGGAATACAGCTCTTTCACTATCCCAAAATAAAGTAGCAGCCTCAATCAACATGTTGTTTGACTGGATGTCTAAAAGAGACAATAAATTGCCTAGATACTTCTTTACGTGTTTCTTATCACTGGAGGGAAGGTCTTCCCACCAATTCAGGAGCATTGGAGGGATATTGCTGACCATACCGAATCTGGGGACCTCGTGCCTCATTTTATGCAAGTCAAAAAAATGGCTAGGCCCTCACCCCCGCCAGACTCGACTATTTATACACTTATGATTAGCATACATGCATTTAGTTCTCAAAATAATTGCACAGAACGTGATTGCGACCGTTGGGATTATGAAAACCCCGGTGGATTTCTGGATAAGGCTGTCTTAAAGGGTTACTGTGTGGACGACACATTAACCTATCTAGGTTTGACAATGATGCATGAACAATACAACAAGAGTAAGGTTTTCTATGGTGTCTAGACTGATACCCTTGAGCGGATAACTCAAGGGGGAAGGCACGGAACCATCGACTGCACCGCTGATCGACTGGTTTTACGGCAAATAAGACTTTCTGAATTTAGAGGGTGATGTAAATAGGAATAGCGCAATCACTCACCAAGCGTTGCTATAGGATTTGTATAGGCACAAGTGGAATATGATGTTGAGCATGATTATGCAGCAATAAATAAGCAATAGAAAGCATGTTGTCATGTATTTGCACATTATGAAAGCGGTAAATACAACAATTATAATTGAAGGTAATTACAAAAGGAAAACAAAGAAACATGTCAGTTTCGTTTCGAAGAATAAATACTTGAAAATAAACAATTAATTGCACATAAAGGGGAAAGGGAAAGGGTGCAGGTATTAACAAAGTAAAGATACAAATTCACGAAAGCAGTTTAAAATGGTAAAATCCTAAAGTCCCAAGCAGAGTCGCCATGCTGTCGCGCCCCATTTTTCCTCTCATTTCGGATCGGTCAGGGTTTTTGACATTATTGGGAAAACTCATTTCCTTTTGGGATGAGGGGTGTGACGAATTTGAAGAGTCGCCACCTAACGAATTAAGGTGCATTAGGACACCTACTAAGGGTCACTTATAATACAAGTTGAATAACTAGAGATTGGGTAAGGACTTGAAATTACTTCAAGGGGAAGGTGTTAGGCACCCCTCAAAGTCCATAACTGTGGTTCCCGGCCAAACAGACTTCGTGAATTAAAAAAGTAGCAAATAGGCAGTCTAAGCACATATATGTAAACAAATAAAGGTTTGATAAATTAGGAGTACAAACAAATAAAGGTTTTAAAATATTCACAGTCTAAGCACACATGTGTGATAGAGTTTAAAAGATTCGCAGTCTAAGCACACATGTGTAAAGGATGGGGGGGAAGTCCTAAGTTGTATATCCTATAGGATCACATCAATGCAATGCCTGGTAATCACTCCTCAATGAGGTTCTACACGTGGCATTAGCACAATGGTCAACATATCCATATCTACCCATTATCCTACCCATTAGCGGTTATTACGCGAGTTTTATTTAACGAGCTCTAAGCGTGCTGTTACCCATCCCTTCCTTGTTGTCCTGGAGGAATTTAGGACCTCTAGATATAGGCAGTTCTAGACAAACCCCTAAGGTTTTAAAAGGATAAAATTCTAGGCGACAGGCAAGAGCCAATAGGACTAACAGATAAGTGCAGGAAGACAGTTAAGAGGCTCAGATTTACCTCCACATGTAATGCACATAATCAGCACGTCTCAAACACAAGCAAGAGGCAGTTTTATTAGAAAGGATCCTAAATAGGATATTTAGGTGAATGCCAATGCACTGGAATATGTAGCTTTGTTTCATAAACTCAACAACAGGGACCTAATCAGTTTGCCTACTGATTTTAAACCTGTGAGTCTTTAAGCAGTAGACACAATCAAAGACAATTTTCCAGTTTTATAGAGATTGATTACCTAAGTCTTGCCTAGGAGTAGGACTGTAATTAATAACAGTTACCAGAATTATTAGACAGTTTAGAAGTTGTTTTACCTAAAAGCATGATGTTCTGGGTGGTGTAAATTTGAGAGTGCGGAGATTGTTACCAGTTTTATTCAGAAAACATCACAATGTGAGATTGTTTTATACCTTTTCATGAACCAGTGGTTAAACTAGGTGTCTTAAACGAAATGCGAACAATACCCTAGAGCATGGTATCTAATATGCACATACAAACGACAGAATTGTTAAGACGGAATTCCTAAGGCATGATTTCTAAATGCAGAGAAGAGTTATAGAATAGTTAAAACATGATTTCTGAATGCACGCAATAATAACAGGACTATTGAAACCTGATTTTTGGGTGCACACGAGGGTAACAACTTTATAGTTACTTATTGTCCTAGGAGTAGGATTTCTAAGTGATAAGCATGAAACATGGGTTGGTGATAGATGAGATGCTGAAATAATAGATATGAAATCATGATGTCTAGTGCACACAAGAGTAACAGGATTATGTTATTTATTATCCTAGGAGCAGGATTTCTAAATGATAGGCTGGTTCAATGCAACACATAGATTAATGATGCTGAAGCAGTAAAGATGAAGTGCTATGAACATGGTGTCTAATGCACATATTAAGGATGTAAAGCCTAAGACATGCTTTCTACTAAATGGCATTAATAGAACTATATAACTACCCTCCCCATTTCACTAGCCATCCTCAATATATGTTTACAATAAATATTACAAGCCAATAACTGAATGAATTACATAAATAAATAAAAGATAAGAAGTTAAACTATAGGGAGCCTGAAGCAGGCCCAAATGTATCCTGAAGATATACAAATCTTCCATAACCTCAACTGCCAAAGTTTCACATCCAATCTCATGTCCGGGTGTGTCAGAGTTCCCTAAGGACCTCAAGGATCCTGGGCAGTGCTCAGACCGAGATGTTTATAACCAGAACTGAGTAAGTGCAATTAGGGGTGTTCATAAAAACCCAAAAAACCGAACGAAACCGAAACCTAAACCAAACCGACCAAGAACACTGATACTTTTTGGTTTGGTTTGGTTTTGGTTTTGAATTTTAAAAATCGATCAAATTTGGTTTGGTTTTGGTTTTAATAAAAAAATAACCGAACCAAACCGACTATAGGAGTAGTTATATCAAATTTATTATTACACCTATGTATATGTATATTTTTATACAAAGTTTCAAAAATTTGATGGTGAATGTTAATCGTTTGCACTTTTAGTACAGTTCTTTACCTTTATATTCTAGTTTGATTGGTTGTTTTCTTTTGTTAAGTGTAAGAATCCATTTCATGTTAAAAAAAATATTTTTAATTGAGTACTTAAATTATTCATCACTATTTTATTCAATTATCATCGATATATTTTAGTAAATAATAGATTTCTCAAAGGGCAATTGTTTGATAGTGTCACGTTGAAAATATGGTCGCCGAAATATGTGTTTGGTAGTGTATATCTTATATTTAAGAAAAAACCAACAAATAACCGAAAAAACCGAAAAACCGACATAAACTGAATCGAGAAAAAACCGACTTAATTGGTTTGATTTGGTTCTAATATTTGAAAAACCGACTTACTTGGTTTGGTTTCTTTTTAGGGAAAAACCGATCCAAACCGAACCATGAACACCCCTAAATGCAGTGTGGAAAAGCCAACTCCAGTGTGTCAGAGTTCAGAGGGATCTCACAAGGATACCAAGGCAGTCACACACTGGAGGGGCAGAACCTAAGGACTTAAGAGTAGAGTGAGAGTGCTGGACATAGTTTTGAAAATATTTAGATAGGAAAACAGTACTGAAAGGATCCAGTTGAGTGAAGGAGTCTTATGAAATATGAGTTGTTTAGTAGTAAAATAAGTTAAGTAAGAATAGTGCAAACACTTGAGGAATCAAACAAAACAGAAGAATAGCTCAAAGCAAAACAAGTTCAAAATCACTTAAACAACAGTCTTTCACACAGGGATGTTGGGAGTTGGGGACATATACAACACATAGTAAACACACAACAGACAGAAGCACAGAAATCTTTTGTGATTAAGGAGTAGCTGACAGTTTAAACAGTAGGGCATGGATTTCAAATGTGCTAACTAGAACATAGTTGTACTAGACTAACATGGAATTTGAAGTGCTTAGGGGGTTTATGAGATCAGGATATAACTAATAATACAAACATAGCATAGGATTAGGTTTCAACACAAACATTTGAGGACATAGAAGTACTAAACATAAGTGAGCAGGGAATCAACACTACTTTAGGGTAACAAATCATTTTGCAAAGACAAGTTCATGAACTGAAACTGGGTAGCAAACAGTAAATCAGTCAAACATACATAAGTGGAGCAAAATGAGTTTGAGACATACTAAAGAAAAGCAATAAGCAAGTCATTTAGACAGGTTATTCATAACAGAACTCTTTCATACTATATAAACATGCTAACAACATACTGAAAAACTAAGAACATCGGGCATGGATTATCAATCCGTAAAATAAGCAGTAAAGAAGCACATAGAGTTTGGATCTTGGATTTAATCAGAACATACCAGTCAAACAGAGAAGATACTAAGTATAGAGCAGTGGAGTACAATAATTAGTCGGCTGCAAATAATTAGGCTTGGCTTGCAGCCGACTAATTCAATTGAAGTAGCAAGTAACAAGAAATAGCAGAAAGCTTTTAAGTGTAAGAGGGAGAGAGTTTGAACCAGTGGATTCGTGTGTGTAATGAAAAGAAAAGAGAGTATATATAATAGTTTGAAAGTTAGGTAAAATAAGGTAAGAATCAAAATTGTTCAGTAATTATAGAACTCAAAATCAATTAAAGTAAAATTAGTCCAAGTCTTTCCTTAATTAAGGGAGTCATTTCAAACGGTAGAGAGAAGGTAACAAACAAGGAAAGAATTCAAACAAGACATAGGTACATAATAAGTATTTACGGGTAGATACACAGAGTTCTAATTAATGAAATAGCAGTAAGAATCAATTAATAATGCAGTCAATCACATAATAGGGTAAAAATAATTTAAAGGTTGTAAAAAACAGGAAAAAGTAGCCGGAAATCAGTAAGGAGTATCAACACAGTAAATCAAGGATTCAATAATAAAAAATAGTACTGATTAAGGGAAATAGCATAGACTTCCATGAATAAACAGAGTATAAACAGAAAGAACCAAATCGGAAACTCTAATAAGACATTACTAGGGTAAAAAATCATAACATACTCTAATTAATCGAAGCATATTCATGAGAATCAAACATACAGGCAAATCGAATGAATAGACAGTAAGGACGAACTCAGAATCCAAGACTAAAGCCAAAAATTAGGGGTTTTCAACATAACTAGTTAGGTTAAGGGAGAACTTAATAAAATCGTTTAAACACAATAAGAATCATAGAATAACACTTAAAATCAGAGAAAAATCATTTTGAAGAGAAGTTTTCAGAAACCCTAGTTAGGAAAATGAAGAGACGCTTTGAAAATCAGAAATGTTTTCATAGGAAACAGGTAAAATAGCTCAAATATTCTCAAATCTGTTATAGATCTAGAGAGCTAAGAGATGAAGTTAGGGTTCCGAGAAAAATAACCCAAAGATAAAGAGAGACCGACTTAGAAACCATAGGTCTAACAAGAAAATAAGGCGATCTTACTCAATCAAGCAATGGTGGCCTGAGGATGGTGAGAACAGGCCATGAGGTGAGCGGAATGGCCACTGGTCCCTTGAGGACCTCAAGACAGCAAGAATCCCGGTCATGGGGTAACCATTGAGGCTGGGAACGGCGGAGAGCCACCATTGTTAACGACGAGCAAGCAACGACGAAGGGGATTAGGGTTAGGGTAGAGTGAGCTTGAGAGAGACGGGTGAAGTGTGACGGCGGAGAGGATGAGAGAATGAGGGGTTTGGGGGTTAGGTCGTTAGGTTAATTAAGGTAAGGGTGAATCCGGACCGTTGGTCAAAATTGATCAACGACCAGGATTTATCAGATGATGGGTCGGATTTAGGAATTGGTCCTGGGTCTTTGGGCTAGTATAATTAGGTGTTTGGGCTGCTTTAGTTTAGGCTATAATTGAAATAGAAATAGGTCATTTGTTAAATACCCGAATTAAATTAATCAAAATAATTTATAAAATAGCTACTAATTATAAAAAATGAATTTCAGGCATAGAAACATCTTTAAAATGATTATTTAGTATTTTAAAATACAAAAGACTAATTTCTGGTAAAAATAGTACAAAATTATATGCGTGAGCTATAATTGCAAAGTTATTGTAATTATAGCCAAAAGGTGCCTAATAGGCTATTTATGGAATAATTTGGTTTAATAGGACCATAAAATAATAAATAAAATCAAGAAATGCCTTTGTAATCATTTGTGATGCAATTTTGCAATTATTTATGGGGAATAAAATACTAGACAAATTTATAAAAAATGTGAAAAAATTATGGAAAAATACCAATTGATATTAATGCATGATTTTGGAGGTATATATGCAATTAAAAAGTATTTTGGAAAAAAATTAGGTATCAACAATCCTGAAAGAGTTCGATCTTGAAATCAAGGACAAGAAGGGCATAGAACCAAGTGGTTGACCACCTGTCGCGATCGGAGAAATCACTTGTTTAAATTGTGGATATTAGGGAAGAGTTCCCAGATGAGCAATTTGTTTCCATTGCAGCGGTCTCCGATAGGTAACTACCACAGGAATGAAGTGCGCTGACTTAGTCAGCCTCTCCATAATGACCCAAACGGCATCAAACTCCCTCTAATTCCGTGGGAGTCTAACAACAAAGTCCATAATGATACGCTCCCACTTTCACTCAGGAATCTCTATCTGCTGAAGCAAACCGGTGAGTCTCTGATGCTCATACTTCACTTGATGACAATTCAGGCACCGAGCTACATAAGCAAAAATATCCTTCTTCATCCTCCTCCACCAATAATGCTGCCACATGTCCTGGTACATCTTGGCGGCGCCCGGGTGGATAAAATACTGGGAACTGTGATCCTCCTTAAGAATTAACTCACGAAGTCCATCCACATTAGGCACACAAACACGACCATGCATCCTCAAGACTCCGTCATCCCCAACAGTAACCTACTTGGCACCACCATCCATACTGTGTCCTTAAGGACCAACAAATGAGGGTCGTCATACTGTCGATCCCTAATACGCTCAAACAAAGAAGACCGAGCGACTATGCAAGCTAGAACACGACTGGACTCTGAAATGTCCAACCTCACAAATTGGTTGGCCAAAGTCTGAACATTTGATGCTAGTGGCCTCTCACCGACTAGAATGAACGCAAGACTGCCCATAGTCGCTGTCTTCCTACTCAATGTGTCGGCCACCATATTGGCCTTCCCGGGATGGTACAAGATGGTGATATCATAGTCTTCCAAAAGCCCAACCACCTCCTCTGCCTCAAATTAAGATCCTTTTGCTTAAACAAATACTGAAGGCTGCTATGATCTGTGAAAACCTCACATGACACGCCATAAAGATAGTGCCTCCAAATCTTCAGCGCGTGAATAATGGCTGCCAACTCTAAATCATTGACAGGGTAATTCTTCTCATGAACCTTCAACAGCCGAGATGCATATGCAATCACCCTACTCTCATGCATCAACACTGTCCCGAGCCCAACACGAGAGGCATAACAATATACCGTGTAAGATCCTGAACTAATGGTAACGCTAACACCGACAATGTAGTCAAAGTTGTCTTGAGTTTTTGAAAGCTCGCCTCACACTCATATGACCATCTAAACGGGGCACCCTTATGGGTCAACCTGGTCAATAGGACTGCTATAGATGAAAACCCCTCCTCAAATCGACGGTAATAGCCCGCCAAACCAAGGAAACTTCTTATCTCCATGGCTGAAGTGGGTCTAGGCCAGTTCTGGACTGCCTCAACCTTCTTAGGATCTACCTGAATGCTCTCCGTTGATACAACGTAGCCCAAGAAAGCGACTGAATCCAACCAAAACTCGCACTTCAAAAATTTAGCATACAACTAGCTGTCTCTTAGAGTCTGAAGCACAATCCAAAGGTGTTGCTCATGCTCCTCTCGACTGCGAGAGCAGATCAAGATGTCGTCAATAAACATAATCACAAATGAGTCCAAATAAGGCTTTAACACTCAGTTCATCAAATCCATGAATGTTGCTGGGGTATTCGTCAACCCAAAAGACATCACTAGAAACCCATATTGCCCATACCGAGTCTAAAAAGTTGTCTTAGGGACATCGAATGCCCTAATCCTCAACTGATGCTAGCCCGATCTCAAACCAATCTTCTAAAATACCTTGGCACCCTGAAGCTAATCAAATAAGTCATCAATCCTCGGCAATTGGTACTTGTTCTTGATGGTGACTTTGTTCAATTGCCGATAATCTATACACATCCTCATAGACCCATCTTTCTTCTTCACAAACAACATCGGTGCACTCCAGGGCAAGACACTAGGTCTACTAAAGCCCTTCAAGAAAATCCTGTAGATGTTCCTTCAATTCTTTCAACTATGTCGGGGCCATAAAGTATGGCGGAATGGAAAAGGGCTGAGTGCCCGGAGCCAAATCAATACAGAAATCAATATGCATGTCGAGAGGCATCCTCGGAAGGTCTGCAAGAAATACCTCTGGAAACTCATGAACAACTAGAACGGAATCCATGGAAGGAACCTCCGCACTAGAATCACGAACATAAGCCAACTAAGCCAAACACCCCTTCTCGACCATATGACGGCAAGCCTTCATATAAGAGATAACTCTGTTGGAGGAATGGCTAGTAGTCCCTCTCCACTCTAATCGAGGCAACCCCGGCAAGGCTAAGGTCACCGTCTTGGCGTGACATTCCAATATAGCGTGGTAAGGTGACAACCAATCCATACCTAATATAACATCAAAATCAACCATATCGAGGATTAGAAGATCTACACTAGTATCAAGACTCCTAATAGTGACCACACACGAACGATATACATGTTCTACAACAATAGCATCCCCCACAGGTGTGGACACATATACAGGGGCACTCAAAGAATCACGAGGCACAACCAAATACGAAGTAAAATAAGATGAAACATATGAGTAAGTAGACCCTGGATCAAATAGAACTGAAGCAACTCTACTGCAAACTGAAATAGTACATGTAATGACGGTGTTAGATGACTTAGCTTCAGGCCTGTCTAGAAAGGAATAACATCAGGGCTGGGCCCCACAACTCCGAACTACATCTCTAGGACGGCCCCTAGCTGGCTGGCCTCCACCTCTAGCGGCCTGACCTCCACCTCTAATGGCCGAACCACCACCTCTAGCTACCTGACCCCTACCTCTAGCTGGCTGAGTGGACGATGTAGCACCAGGTGCCGGGACCATGGCACGAGAACCATGATGCTGAGAACTACTCGGTGCTCGGGGGAAAAATCTAGCAATGTGCCTCGGATCACCATAGGTATAACAAGACCTCAGATGCTGTGACTGCTGGCCGTGAAGCTGACCCTATTGACCTGAATAACCACCCTGAAAACTCTGGAGCAGAGGTGCACTGATATGAACTGGTGGTGCTCTGTAGGCTGGATGATCAGAATACGGCATATGAGGTCCACGACCACCTAGGGCACCTAGGGCTGCCTGGAGTGCTGAATGAAACGTCCTAGGAGGATGGCCTCTACCAAAAGTACCCTTGCCTCCAGATTAAGCACCGCTAAACCCATCGGAATGATGAGGTCTCTTGTCCGACCCCTGACCTCCTTGAGCAAGAACCACCTCGACTCGCCTGGCGACATTGGCCGCCTCCTGAAAAGAAATCTCACTCCCCGTCTCCTTAGCCATCTGCAATATGATAGGCTAAGCGAGTCCCTCAATAAACCTCCTCACCCTCTCTCTCTCTTGGTAGGAAGCAGAATAAGGGCATGACGGGCCAAATCCACAAAACGGGTCTCATACTAAGTAACAGTCATGCTGCCCTGCTGAAGATGCTCGAACTGATGGCGATGCTCCTCTCTCAAGGTAATAGGTAGAAACTTCTCCAGAAAAGCTGAGAGAACTGGTCCCAAGTAAGAGTAGGCGACCCCGCTGGTCTGGTCAACAAATAATCTCTCCACCATTTCTTGGCGGAACCAGTCATATGAAATACGACAAAGTTGACCCCATTGGTCTCCACTATACCCATGTTTTGAAGAACCTCATGACAACTGTCAAGATACTCTTGAGGATCCTCTGAAGTTGTACCACTGAAGTGAACTGAAAGATCTTGGTGAACTTGTCCAATCTCCACAAGTCCTCAGAAGACATAGCTGGCCCTTCACCAACCTGTGCCGCAACAACCGGTTGAACTGCTCTGACTAGTTGAGTTGTTAGAGTCTGATACTGGGGAGCCATCTATTCCAAAGTGTGAGTGGCAGGAGTCTGGGCTCCTCCTCCATCCTGAGAGACGACTGGTGCCATGGGAAATGCGTTAGTCTGGGCCATACTCTCCATAAGGCCCACTAGACGAACCAAAGCATCCTGTAGCACTGGGGTAGCAATGAACCCCTCCGGAACCTGAGCTGGCCCAGTAGGAACAGTCTCGGTTAAAGCCTCCTACTCAAACTCAACTTGAGGCTCCATTATTGGGGCTGCTGTTGGGGCTCTAGGCTGAGCCCTGCCCCTACCTCGGCCTCTAGCACGACCTCAACCTCGACCTCTGCCCCTCGTAGGAGCTGCCACTAGAGGCTCTGGCTGCTGCACGGCTGAAGAAGCGGTATGTGTTCTCGCCATCTGTGAGAGAATAAGAGTAGAGGATTCCAATCAAGATTGAGAAAACAAAATCGCACGACAGAGAAGAATAGAAGGGAAATTGTTCTTAAACTTCATAGCCTCTGGGAGATAAGTACATACGTCTCCGTACCGATCCCCCAGACTCTACTAAGCTCGCTTGTGAATTGTGAGACCTAGGCAACCTAGTGTTCTGATACCAATTGGTCACCACCCGGAATTCCCACCGTCGGGACTGTGGTGGCACCTAACGTTTCACTTGCAAGGCAAGCCAACATTAGAGATCATTAAGCCATTTCTTAACCTTTTTCGTGATTTACAACAATTAAGCTACAATAAGTTAAAAAGAGTGCGGAAATTCATAACAGTCTTAACATTTATACACAACTACCGAGAATTTGGAGTCACAATCCACGGGCATTCTAGAATTTACTACAAATACATGTCTGAAAGAAGTACAACCGTTTGAATAAAAGAAAACAGTAAACAAAAAGGATAGACGGGGACTTCAGGGCCTGTGAACGCCGACAGGACTACCTTGAGTGTCCGATCAGATAAAGCCAGCAGCTAACTCAGGGTCAACTCGGTCCAGTACCAAAATCTGCACAGAAAGTGCAGAGTGCAATATTAGTACAACCGACCCCATGTACTAGTAAGTGTCGAGTCTAACCTCAACGAAGTAGTGATGAGGCTAGCACAAGACACCTACAAACAAACCTGTGCAGTATAACAATATAGATACTAATAGCAATAATGAAAGAAACAAGGCAAAAAATATTGGGAGGGGGACATGCTGGAGGAAATCACAAGACAAGGATAACAACAAGAATAAGAACTTGATCATTTGATATACCTTAAACAGATAGAAATAAGGAAACACGAAAAAGGAAAGTGCACGGCATCACCCGTCGTGCTTCTACTCTCAACCTCACCATATGAAACAATAGAAACGGCACGGCATCACCCTTCGTGCATTAACTCTCTCATAACATGGCACGACATCACCCTTCATGCATTATCACTCACAAATCAAGGCACGTCATCACCCTTCGTGCATTAGCACTCAATCACAATACATTTGCACGACATCACCCTTCGTGCCTTAACACTCTCCCTCACCAAAATAATAAACAATAACAACAGGGAGATAGAAATATCAAGAACATGTCTTACTTCAACATTTAGTTCCACAATACCGACCTTAACCTTGAGTCAATATTGAATCAATAACCGAAATATGTAAAACATGATAAGAGTTATCAAAATAACGATCAACTAGTCTATGGATAGTATGATCAAGGAAGGCAACAATTATAAGAATAAGACCCACTCGCATGCTATGACTCGACAAAAATGCATAGATACTCGTCACATTACCTATACGTTGTACCCAACATTTAAACACATAGCAAATAGACAATTAATACCTAATCTCTTAAGCCAAGGTTAGCCACGACACTTAACTCGCTCCAACGACCAAACTCAAAGCTCAACCACCGCTTTCCCTTTACACAAACCTCCAGACCAATAGAATCTAGCAATTACCAACCAAACAGTTCAATTTAAGCCTTAGGAACTACCCACGATAGCAAGGATTCAATTTAGGCCTTTTTGAAAAAAAATCAACAAAAGTCAACACCCGAGCCTGCTTGGTCCAAACCCGAAATTCTGACCAAAATTCGATTACCCATTCACTCTCGAGCCCGGATATATAATTGGTTTTGGAATCCGACCTCAATTTGAGGTCTAAATCCCTAAATTTCGAAATCCCTAATTTCTACCAAAATCCCCAATTCCACCATGAAAACCTTAGATTTTAGGTCGAAATCTTCTAAAATGTAGTGAAAGATTGAAAGAAACTAGTTTGGAATCACTTACCTATGATTTGGGAAACGGTCTTTGGAAAATTGCCTCTTGTGTGTTAGGTTTTGAAAATTTGAACAATGGGAGAAAAATCCCGTCTAAGTCACTTTTACACAGCTGCAGATGTCGCATTTGCGACATGAGCGTCGCAAATGCGAAGCCCTTTACACTTCTGTTGTCTTCGCAAATGCGAAGATAAGTTCGCAAATGCGACCTTGAATCTTGGCAAATGCGACTAAATGATCGCATTTGCGATCACTGCCCTTCCCAGACTCCCTTCGCAAAAGCGAAAAATGTTGGCCCAACTTCTCTTTGCATTTGCGATGAGAAGCTCGCACATGTGAACCTGTCAGAGGTCACAATTTCGAGATCAGAGGCCTGCAAAAACATCAGATGCACCAACAGTGTTTTCCAACCCAATTTCACTGCGTAGCCTATCCGAAACTCACTCGAGCCATCGGGCTCTAAACAAAAGTGCACACAAGTCTAAAAACATCATACGAACTTGTGTGCCTGATCAAATCGCCAAAATAACACCTAGAACTACGAATCTAGCACCAAATCGAATGAATTTTTAAGAAAACTCTGAAACTTCTAATTCTTCAACCGGACGTCCGAATCACGTTAAATCAACTCCGTTTCTCATCAAATTTCATAGTTAAGTCATAAACATTATATTGGACCTGTACCGGGCTCCGGAACCAAAATACGAACCCGGTATCAACAAGGCCAAACATCAATCAATTCTTAAAAACCATTAGATTTTCACACTTTTAATTTTCAATAAAAATTCATAACTCAAGTTAGGGACCTCGGAATTCGAATTCGGTTATACGCCCAGGTCCCATATTTCGATACGGACCTACCGGGGCCGTCAAAATACAGATCTGGGTCCGTTTACCGAAAATATTGACCGAAGTCAACTCAAGTGAAGTTTTTACGTAAAAGTTCCTATTCTTTATCAGTTTTTTAACATATTAGCCTTCCGGCCAATACCTGGACTGTGCATGAAAATCGAGGAAGGTTAAAGTGAGGTTCTAAAGGCTTCAAAATACAGAATTGTTTCTAAAATATAAGATGACATATCGGGTTGCATTTTAATAAAGTTTCCGATCGAAACAGTCGAAAATTGCGACCGATTTAATTCAATCGCAATTATTCAGTCGCAAATTTGCTACTCCCTCCGTTCCAGTTTATGTGAACCTATTTCCATTTTGGTCCGTTCCAAAAAGAATGGCCCTTTTTGAATTTGAAAACAATTTAGCTTAAACTTCCAATTCTACCCTTAATGAGAAGCTTTTATAACCACACAAATACTCTAGACCCCTTTTTGACTTTTTTAAGACCACAAATTCTAAAAGTCTTCATTTTTTCTTAAATATTGTGCTCAGTCAAACAGATTCACGTTAATTAAAACGAATAGAGTATTTTTTAGTAGTGGCTTTTTTCCTAAATTAACGCCTTCGGATTTTCTGGTTTTGAATACAGAAGACTAACAAGAGATGGCTGAGTGGTTCAAAGGGTAGCATTGGATTTCAAGATCGTGCCTCTGCACCTTTTGGATAATCTGTTGGAATTATCTTAAACAGTTCCTCCCTTGTTATCATCAATGACGCCGTTAGTGCCATGCTCCAGCTTGTAAACATGAAGTAGTCTCAGTCATGAGTGCTTTAGACTTGAATCATGTAGCATTTGTTTTCAATTGGTGTTAAATTTATTCGAAAAAACTTTAAAAAAATTCTACATCTCTTTTAATCAAATATCATTAGAAATTCTAGAGTAATTTTCAATATTTGCAAAAAGAATTCTTATTAATAAGTGTTTCAGTTTTTGGAAAAAGTTTTTGAAACCAACACCAATGGATAGTTATGACAAAGGAAAGTAGCAATGTTGTACTATATACATTGTTAGTAGTATAATTTGTCGAGAAGGAGAGTAATTGGGATTTGAAATTTCATGCACTAATGAGGCGTATTTGTTTGGTCAATGGGGGCAGCACGGCAGGAGTTCGAAGATCTATCTTCTACGTTACTTACAAAAGGAACTTTCCCCTTGCCTTTTTTATTTTGTCATTTGTTCATGATAATAATCAAAGCAAGTATCAACCTAAAGTCCGTTTGTCCGTGCATAAATTAATCTTTGAAAAACTTTTAAATTTTCTATTTTCCTTTTATCATAATAGACCTTGTTATCTTATCACTTTTATAGAGTATATAAATGGCTTCGAGCAACTACATTAGCTCGGGCTCCTAGTGCAAATTCATAAAATCGCTATTGATTTTCTTATATAGAGGTTGACCACGTCCAACTATGCTTTATAAAAAGGATAAAGCGGTCGTTGTAAATATAATCCGGTTTACAAGTTCGGAGTCGAATCTCACAGAGAACTAAGGCTTAACTACATCTGTTCAATATTGCTAAGAAGACAAGCTCGAACAATTCCTATGTTATAAATATTAAGATTCTTATATTTAATTAACTAACAAATTAAAAATAGTAAATTAACACTAAAGATACTACGGGTTGGAGAAAAGATTAAGGAGGTCTAGAGTTATGATTTTCCCAATTGTCGGAATCCTTCCCGCTATGTCTTCTATAATTTCTTCTGAGTATTCTCTATCAATCATGAACACTCATGCTACTGTAAATCTCTCTCGAGTAATTACAATAATCTACTAGACGCACTCTCTCGAACTACGCTAGCTAACTTTTATTACAGTTCACTTTAGATTGCACCCAATGTATCATTATCTCTAATCCAACCTTTAAACCCTCGGTTATGGATCTCTCCTATACTTTGGGAGTGATGTTGTTCAACAATTACCTAAATATGCACTTTCTCTCGAGCAGATACACACTAAATGGCACAGCTAATTGAGGATCCTTTCAATTAACTACAACAAGAATGTAGTTGAACAAATAGAGATTAAGCTTTGGCAAAATTATATAACAACATAACAAGAATTTATCCTACAAAAGGTTCAGTCAAAACCCTAGATAACAAATTAGCTATTCATAATAGTATGTAAAAATACAATACTAAAAGTCATAACCAACAATGAAAAATAGGAAGAGGAAGGAAAAAACTTGTAGAAGAATTCTCCGCCTTGCTCCTATTGTGTCTCTGCCTCCTTAGGTCGAATTTGTGTCCAAAATATGTCCAATCTCTCCAAAATACTATTTTTCCATGTATATATATCAAGTAGGGTCGGGCCCAAATAATTATACCTTCTCCTACGCGAAAAGGGACCTTTTTTTACGCCTGGACGCTCGCAGGCGCGGCCAAACGCGGCGCGGGCGCGGTCATTTACCAGTTCTCTGCTTCTGCCAGCGTTCAGGTCCGCGGTTGCGGTTTCGACCACATTTTTCACCATGTTCCGTTCGGAATTCAGAAAAACGTAAAACATAAAAGTTGTATCCCTTTGAGTTATCTTTCCAACCATATATTATATAGCTCAAATGGATTTCGAAACAAAAAGATATGTCTATTTTACTAGACAGTGCGCAATATACCTATTTGAGTCTTCGTTTGTTCTTAACTATCAAATTTGACTCCCGAACCCGATCCCGACTTAATTCCTTGAGCTTTTACTCAGACTTCAAAGCTCCAAATCACTTAAATTCATTCCATAACATCTATATAGCTCGAAATCACTCCTACAAGGCATAAACCATACATTTAGTGCAAAACACTAGCGATTAAAGCTCAACTCAATTAAAGTGCAATAAACTAGAGTGTATAAGCGATTAAAATACGTAATTATAGCCTGTCATCAGAGGTCTTTTAGGGAGTCTTAGATATTGCGTAAAATGTTTTCTATAAAACAATTTTGTCTGTTAAGGTGCATTAAATTAGTGAATAGCTTTTTCTTAAAATAAAATATTATATCGTCAAACCTCGGATTTTTTGAGTTATAGTTTACCTTTATAATAACTTTTTACTTATAACAACAACAATCATATTTATAGCGGAACAATTTTTGTAAAATTTTTCCTCTATATATAACAGTCATATAGAATCTTTAAGGTTACTGATAATTATTCTAAAAATATTCATACAATTTTTTTTCATTGAATAAAGTTTCTATTTCGCGTAAGACATAAGATTAGAAGATTCGCATATGGTATTTTTTTTCATTCGACAAATACCAAATAATATTTAGATAGAAGATTTAACGGTTAAGCTCTTAGATTGCTTTCAAGGGAAAGTTGTTGGATACTTTTATGCTGAAAATTTGGTTTGCCAATTCAAGCGTTATATCACTAGTAAGAGAACGAAATCTACGAAATAAGCTACGATTACAAAGTTCTTTCATTAATCTCGAAAGAATTTATTTTTCTAAGTAGCTTTAAAATGTGTGCCTCAGAGTTTAAATCTTTATGTGTTTAGTTATGAATTTATTAATAATGTATTAGCTTTCTTCAATATTTAACTTGTTAAATATGCATATCTTTTGAGTTTTAAAATTTGGAGAATTTTCTTATCTTTTATATGTAACATTAGAAAAGAAAAAATAATTGATTTTTGGATAATTTTATCTATAACGGCCAAAAAAATTTAAACATCAAATGTTGTTATAAATGTATAACTGTTATTCACTATAAACGCCACAAAATATTGAAACAAGTGAAGCCGTTATAAAGAGGGTTGAATGTACACCGATGGAAGAAAAATATTTAAGAATGTTTGTTATTTTCTCTACTGTATCAAGTCTTCTCTCATATCACTTAGCTTGTTTCAATAAATATGTAGATATTAATCAATTCTAACGTCTAATTAAAAAGTTTCATCATTGATATATGTGGTTAATTTCGCTGAAGGTCATCCAACTAATTCTATATTTTACAAAAATCACTTATCTATTATTTATCACTTAAAAGTCACTTAACTTTATATTTATAACTTAAAAATCATTATGGTTCTAAACCTACAAAATATCCAATAAAAAATATGACATGACATTAAATTTAATTAAAAAATCTAACAATAGTGCCGCATAAGCTTCTTCCTCAGTCCAATTTGACCTATAACCAAAATGGGTTATTAGTATTTTAACAATTAACTGGACTAACACTTTGATTTTGTGGTAAATTTGTAGAAAAAGAATTTTTTTTAAAAATAAATCTTTTGAAATTATTTAGGTTTTGGTTGTACATTTACGGTCAATGGCACAATATGTTATCTCTCTCTTTTCTCCAAACTATCGTTATAGGTTGTCTACAATTGCGGTGTATATTGACAACTTTCACTATGCAATTTCATTATGGGTGTTTTTTATTGAGCAATATTTTTGTCTGTTAATATTGCTTAATAAGCAACATTTTGACTTTAATGGAATAGTAATTTGTGAAAATAGAACATTATTAGCTTGTTATTATTGCAAGTTAGTGATACATTTATATGTTGTCTGAGATTGATATTGTAGTATTTACTTCATAGAAAATTACAAAATGATACGAAGGATGCAAAAGCTGGTTCTGTTCATATTTGTAATGAAATTATAGGTGGTGGTATTAAGGTTATTACGTAACAAATAAAGTAAGATACTTTTGGCACAAAATAATTGTTCTCTCTTCTTTTCCTTCTAATTATGATCAAAATATTAATACCTATTCGGGTTACGGGTCAAATCGAATTGTGGATGAAATGGGTCTAAATTGGACATGGTCCATCTAAGCTTATGTGGCACTATAATTAAATTTAATGTCATGTCATATTTTTATAGGTTTTGAACTAGAATGACTTTTAAGTTATAAAGGTAAAGTTGAATGACATTCAAGTGATGAAAAATAAATAAGTGACTTTTGTGAAATAAAATCAGTGAAATTAACCCTTGGTACATGGCCATAGAACTCAAGAGTCGAGAGACTCTCATTGAAAACGAGAAGCAAAGAGAGGCAGCAAAATATAGCTTTTAAGCCGAATAATTGATCAATTATTTATCTTGAATAACTTAACTTCAAAAACTTATGCGTGTTGCATGCATATCATTCATCAAAATGAAGAAGAAACTGGAAAAGGCACCGTACAATTTGTTTTAAATATATTATTTTCTAACATAACCAAATTTATTTCGCAATATCATAGGTCAAGAAAGTGATGTGAAATTTTGACTCACATTTTGAAAAGTTTTCTCAAGTTAGTACTGTTTCCTTATTTGTTACAGATTTTGAATTGAATTAATGAAGAAAAAGCAAACTGCCCGTATAGACAATTAAAAAAGAAAAATGAAATCTATCTTTCATTTACTCACTTGAGAAGTTTCCAATTTCTTTCGACTTGCTAATAGATAATGAATTAGTTACAGCAAAATTCACAAACCATTATAGATAGACCTAAAAAGACAACAAGATTATTCTTGCATACAGATTGGAAGCCCTATATTGGTCTAGCTTAAAAATATTTGGGACTATTTTAAGGCACAAATTGGAAGCCCTAACCGGTAAAATTGTTGTCATGTGACCAGGAGGTCACAGGTTCGAACCGTGGAAATAGCATAGTAAGGCTGCGTACGATAGATCCTTGTGGTCCGGGGCGCATAGCGAAAACTTAGTGCACCGGGCTGCCTTTTTTTTAAGCCGCAGATTATCTTTTAGCAGCCACAAATACCATGTAACTCTGTCTATTACTAATTAGACAGATGAAAACATTTTTACTAAAAAACGAGTTAGGTAAAAGTGCATTTCATTTTATCAACTGCCAGAAAAGGAAACAAGGTATTTATGGAAAAAGGTGTTAGTGTTCAAATCCATGTAATTTCAAATTTTCCTAACTTTATATATAGATTATGGTACTACATGCTTTAAAATGTATACAAAGTATTTTTCGTCATGCACGTAAGTTGTAACCGACCACTCACCAAGAAATTTGGCCAAAACCCAAAAGGGTCGCCAGCCAATTCCAAATATTAGGATGAATTCAAGATATGCACGGATAATGTAAATAATTTTACAATGATAGTGCAGTTTAATTGGATATAATAAATTATTATTCTATATTCCACATAATTATATCAAACTAATTTATATTAAAGCTACTTTATTGTTGTATTGTAGGTCAATATTGTGTAATAAAATTTTACGTAGTTAGTAAAGATTATTTAAAAAGCAAACCACATGATGTATACTATACCAATGAATCTGTACGATTTATGCATGAGTCAAACTACTTTGAGAAAATACTAGATTTAGACACCTAGGGTGTGTTTGGTACGCAGGAAAATGTTTTTCAATTTTTTCATGTTTGGTTGGTTTAAATTTTTTGGAAAATATTTTCCTCATCAATTCATTTTCCTTCAATTGGAGGAAAATGTTTTCCCTATCAAGAGAAGGGAAAATGTTTTCCAAAACTCCTTCTCAACTTTTCACACCCTATTCCTTAGCCTCACCAACTCCCTCCCTCCTCACACTCACCCACCTAAATCCATCCCATGCCCTCTCTTCAAAAAGGTTTTTTTCGTCACCCCACCCCATCGCAAAAAAAATATTTTTACTTCTTTTTTTTAAAATTTGAAAATTTCTGTTTTTTTTTTCTTGCACCCTTCCCGTTCCCCTTCCCCCGCTCCCGCAATTTTTATTTTTTTTTATATTTTTTGTAATTTTCAAATTTTTGCTTTTTTTCTGCACCATCCCCTTCGCCCTCCCCCCCAGAAAAAAATATATATTTCCAATTTTACTTTTTTCATCTTTCGGTTTACAGGTTCAAAATTTTAGAAGTTTCAAAGATATGAGTTCGGAGGTTTATGTGTTTCGAAGTTTACGGATTTAGAAATTATAAAAGTTTATGAGTTCAAAATTTCGCGGTTTTGAAAGTTTTGAGGTTCAGAAGTTTATGAAATTTGTGGGTTCGGAAGGTTGTTGATTCGAAAGTTTATGGCTTCATGTTCATTATATCAAAATTATTTATGAATACTCTTGAGAAAATGTTTTCCTTAATTTGCGTACCAAACACCAGAAAATGAATAAAATTACTACTTGTTTTCCAAGAAAACATTTTCCATGAAAAATATTTTCCTTTATACCAAACATACCCCTAAAGTTTAATTTTTCATCACAGTGTCTCAAAAGGATATGTTGTGTAATAAATTGGAACTCTTAAAAATGGATGAGATAATTAGAATTTCTAATATTTTCATTGACTTCACGAAATTTAATTTGTACTCTTTTCATGTTTTCTATTTTTGCCCTAATTTTTTTCTTTAAAACCTCAGTCTTCCTTTCCTTCAAATATTTTCCCATCGCGGCGAATATCTCATCCCCCCACCCCCGCTCAAAGAACTGCTTTTTAAATATTTTACAGACATTATTTTTAAGAATAATCTAATTAATATTGTAGTTGGGTTCACAATATATAATTCGCTTAATAAGTCTGTCATAGCCTCTCATTTTAGTCCAACTGAAACTCTAATAATCATAAGATGTTTCTATTTTTCTTTTCTTTATTTATATATGTAAAGAAAGTAAAATAGTCATAACAATACATAAATGATAAAAGAAACTCCACAAAACAAATGTGGACTCAGCGAAAGTTTAGACTCGACTCTCAAACCTGAAAGGATCGATTGGTCAGAGACTTTGTCAAAATACATTTTAGCTCAAGCCCAAAATATCATTATTATATTTTTAAAAATTGTCCCAAACTTTTATTATAAAAGAGCCCACAATTTATTAATGATGTTTCGTCTTCTCGGTCATCTAATAGTATATTATGTAGTTCATTATAAAAATGTTAATTTTATACCAAATTTATTTACGTTCAGGACTATGGTTTGCAATAATATAATGAATGTTATTGGTAAAGGTACTATTGGGAATTTCAACAAAAAAAAAGTGAAATATGTTTTGACAACGTATGTCCAAACACATTTTAATCTTCAAACCATTCACCCAAATCAGATTTTTCAAAACAAATTTGACCAAAACCTAGCTAAACTTTCTCTTGTATTTGTAGGGATAGGAGGAATAGAGTTGAAATAAAATAACAAACATGGCTTAGACTGTGTTTTAGGATCTAATAAATCTCTGTCTTTGGTTAATTCTGCCATACCACCATCCATTTTGAACAAATACTTCAAGTCTTCCCTAATTTACTAAACCCAAATCAAATTCCTTTAAGATTAAACACATGTTCAATTCTACAAATAACATTTCCATCTAAGATGTAAGAATACAAATATTCAACGAAAAGTATTGTTTAATTTTGCACAATAATAATGAAAGCAAATTTAATTACCAGAAATAAAATTCTTTGTTAGCTCTATTTTATAGAAACCTACTTGGGCCGAAACTCTACACCCCTAATATATATGCACATCATACTTTAATGTTTCTCTACTACTTGGAAAGAATGAAAGAAAAAAAGAGTTGCTCCAAATTGATATAAACTAATACATAGAAAAATCACTTACATCAAGTTTTACAACTCCTCCAGGAATGTAAAAACCTGTCGGTCCCTTATTTCATTCCAAAGATTTGTTTGTTCCAATTAGTAAAAACCCTAATCCATGCATGCATAAAACTAACCGCAATATTTTATCAGAGAATAAATTAAAAATAGGATATCCGACAACCAAAAACAAAAAGCAAATATTTTTTATACGTAGAGTAGAATCAAAATTCAGCAACACAAGTGAAGAATTCGACTATCGTAATCGTAATTCCAATCCACGAGTCAACAAAAATGAACACTAACAAATTACCACACCACTACATTAACAACTCGAGTTCAGTAACTAGTTCTCACCATGTGGGTATGGGGAGGGTAGGATGTACGCAGCCTTACCCCTACCCTGGTGTTTCCAAAATGACCTTCGGCTAGAGAAGGAAGATCTTAATTTTAACCAACCAACAAAAGAAAAAAGAAAAAAGATCTTCTCCTGATTTAGCTCCAACGAATTTGTTATTGCACTCGAGAACAACTTTACTACACAATTTCCTTTCAACAAGTTCCAAATAAAAGATTTGCCATTATTTCCATGATGGCTAATTATGCAAAACGGCAAGCAGAATGGCAGTTGACAAATTGTGTTTCCAGTAATATTGACGACCCGGGTTCGCTTCATGCATCCTATACCATTTTTATTTCCCCATAAAGCACAAAAACATGACCAGAACAGTAGTGCTGGTTGTCAATCCGGATGCAAAACAACTACACATCCAATCAACTCTCTGCAGATACGATGATTACAAACAAAATGGGCAACTGGCTATTGAGTATAGACAAAAACGGAAAGGATTGATAAAACAAACATTACCTACATGGCATTTGACAGGAAAAATGTTTATCCACTTGCTTAAGAATATGGCTTGACACCAAGTAGTGGCTCCATACCGGACAACTGATGTTGCAGAAAATTGTACACTGATTCAGTTGTCATGGCAGCAATTCGAGTAACAACACCTATTCCCTGCAAGTGAAAGTCTCTTGTGAAGGGAATGTAACGTGCCATCTTCATCTGGTTCTTTAGCGTAGCATGGAAGTGAATTCTGGTGGCACTTTAAAATGGTCACATGAATTTTATTTTCGGCAAAATTTACAGCATGAGAAGAGCAAGTTTGGATTATAATACTGTTCCCCAAAAAACTTTACTTCTTGACAGTAGTAAACAATATTTTCATCAAATGCAACAGCACTTTGTTAAAGGAATTATGAAATGAAATAAAATGCAGTAGACAAAAAGTCCAAACAGGATGCCTACCGGATATAAAAGTTAGGTGATGGTACTATTATCAGCATTGTATTATTGTGACTAAAACAGCTCAAACTTAATATTTTATTTTCCCTACAGAAAATAACGGAGAGGTTAAATAGGGAGGATAATTTGAAGTCTGGAGACTAACTTGGAGAGGGGCCAAAAAGTGAGGAAAAAGAAAAGAGGAAAAGAAAGCAACACTTGCACAACCGAATTGAAATGTCTTGGGGTTGATTTTGTTCTTAAAGCAATTAACATATAGAAATGATATCTGCTTAAAACGTACTATTAAGTATGCTACATTAATTGGAAAAAAAATGATTGGTCATATCTGCTCAAAGACCAGCTGGACATGCTCAAACACTAGTACCTGAAATTCACAGGCAACTAGAGAAATGGAGTAGGTGTTGGTTGGTGATACCTTTGGACCAAATATGCTGCAGGAAGCAACAAAACTTGGTTTGGTCAAGCAGTGATCATTATGTCTATTACTGTACTGTCTTGAACCAATTGTAGGCATGTGTAAACTCTGAGACATTATTTTCTTTACATCTTCCTGGATTTGGTTTTGAATATGCTTCAACTTTGGCCTGCAAACAAGCAACAAAAAATTGATAGGTCTATGCAACTTCCTTCCTTTTTTTCAAGAAGGAGAAATGCGGACTTAAAACGTAAAAATTGCTTAAGAAACAAGAAAAAGAATGACAACAGGGGAGTAAAAAACATTTTAAGTACACGGTGAGTAACCTATACATACCCCAATAGTATCACCATTGCGATCACTTGATAGTCCTGCATACGTTCAGCAATACCTGCATGTGTTCCTTGTTCTAACAATATCTGATTAAAAGTAAAACAGTTAGCGGAGACGAGTCATTCTGAATAACCAATTTGAAATAGAAAATCAGCAATAGGTATGTGAGGGAGATCCCCTATTGGAAAAAGGAGCAATCGTGGATGTGCAATGGACCAAGTGATAATTCTAAGACCTTTTTGGAGATGGACAGGGAACACCGTGACTCATGCTCAAAATGAAGATTAGGTTCTGTGTTATTGAGATACAAAGAAGAAGTAGAAAGGCAGACAGTAGGGTCCAGCTAGAGGCAGGGAAGTGTCAAGGGCGGAGACACTGGGATCAAAACCAAAAACTTTCTGGACTAAATCTAGTAGAGTAGTTGGAGAACAAAAAAGAGAAATGGTAAATCACTTTTATGACTCATTTCCAGCTATACTAATGTGCACCTTATACACCTATTAGCTACGAGTGGTTAGCTACATGGGTTGAAGGGTGTAAAGATGGAACTGACCAGCATATAGCTACAAAACAGCCTTAATCTGATGTAAGGCAGATATAGCTAATTCCTTATAATTGTTCAAAAGTAGTTACTGAATTCATTCTCTCTCTATTTCTTCTCTTTGGCTCTTGAGGATTGATAATCATTTGAATACTATGGTTCATTAACATTTTCATTTCAGGTTGTATCAAGCATAATAAGGGAAGGCAGAGGATGACTTGCCATTTCAATTGGAAAAATCTTCTTCTAGATTTTCACATCATTTAGCAAAAAGACCAGATAAGGGTTAAAAATTGTCATCATTTCAAATATGTCATCATTTAGCAAAATACCAAAAACATTTCTTTTACGTTTAGCTGCTTTTTCTTTGTATTTAAGGGTTTCCTGTTATCAATTAAGGACGCCGTGATCTTTTGATTTTGCTCCCTTCACTTTCTCTTGCCGAGGGTCATTCAGAAACAGTCTCTCTATCCTTCCAAGGTAGGGGTAAGGTTGCGTACATCCTAACCTCCCCAGACCCCACATGGTGGGAATATACTGGGTAGTTGTTGTTGTTGTGATCTTTTGATTTTCTGTTCCTCATTATGTCAGTACTGAACATATTAGATTGTGCAGGGTTACAACAATCCAGGGGTCAGTGTAACGACCTGACCGGTCGTTTTGCGTTATCGGACCCCGCTTCCCTAAATGAGATTTATTTTAAATTTATAAGTATCACGCTATTTCAAACATGGGATAAGTAAATTTGTGAATGTGATAGGGTAAGTAGATCGGAAAAAAATGAGTTTCGTCGAGGTTTGACATTTTGGAATAAAATACGGCCCGAGCTAAAATATCCGGTATTTATGAACTAGTACCATACAAGATAACATATGACCACGTTAGTATAATATATGAAGTATATATAAAGTATATTAAAAATAGGTAGAATTTTGAGTAATTCGAGATAAGTTTTAAAATATGCGGGTAATTAATCAATTACCGGGTAACAAGACAATACCTAATTACCTAATAAGTGGGTAAATATTTATAATTCCCACCCCACCCCTCTAAACACGTGGCAGAAATCCACTTCTTGAAAATGTGACTATTAGCTATTTATGATTAGTTGGCAAGTAAGGTTTCAATAACAAAGACACCTCATTCTCTCATAATAAAAAAATACAAGACTTTTAACTAGTGTGGTAAGTACCAAACCTATCATCCCTATTAATTTAAATACAAGGATTTCAATCAGATGAGGTTTAGCTCCTTACCAACTAAAGCTCTAGCCAAAATTTACGTACTCCTCTGGTTGAAAAGAATTTGGACGTAAGAATTTTGAAAACTCGTAGGAAATCTCTAACGCTTTGGTTGAAGCTTAATAACGTAAACTTTTGCGATTCTAGAAGAGTACGGTGCAATCTTTTCCAAGAATATTATACGGATTTTTCCTACTCCAGTTACGAGTCCTCAGGTGTAGAGTTCGGAGTTGTGGGCGCGTTCTTGGTCCGAGAGGTAGATTCGACACGAGGTGAGTCTCCTTTCTAACCTTGTAAGAGGGAATTATCCCCATAGGTGTTCTACATGTTGTATGTAATTGTTTGCGGGGTCCACGTACGTACCAAGTGACGAGAGTCCGTACGTGGCGACTATATTAAATATTGCTATGTCGGGTAGCCTTAGGATTCACGAGCATGCCTCTATGTGCCCTACCTGTACCCTCGTATGTGTTATGAGTTGTAATTACTGTTGAAGTGATAAGTAAAAGTGAAGTATTATGATTTAAATCCTAGTTGATTATCCGTGGTATTGGCACAGTCCTGTTGAGTTCACTGTTGAGTTGGTACACATTTGTACTTATATATACGCACTTGTTATCGAGTCAGCACACGAGTCGCAGGTATGATGCGCGATCGTGGGTCAGCTTATCATTATCGAGTCAGCACACGAGTAGCAGGTATGATGCGCGATCGTGGGTCAGCTTATCATTATCGAGTCAGCACATGAGTCGCGGGTACAATGCGCGATCGTGGGTTAGCTTATTATTATCGAGTCAGCACACGAGTCGCAGGTATGATGCGCAATATTTATGAAAGGAAAAGAAATGACTTATAAGTTTTGTACTCATGTAAGATATTATTGTTTCCCCGAGATTTCATAGGCTTGAATAATTGGAAAGAATTTGTTATGGAAAGTAGATTTTAATACTTTATGTGCGCATGTGACCGCCTCGCAATTTACTTTCCGCGAGCGGAGTGTGATTTTCCCCCACGCCACGGCGGATTGATAATTGCACTTTTGGGACGGGCCGATCGATCCTCGGTAGTGCACAGAGATGATTACTTAAGAAATGCACTTATGGGACGGGCCGGTCGATCCCCGGCAGTGCATGGACGAAGTTGTACAATAATATGATATGATTACATTGAAAGACGCACTTATGGTACGGGCCGTTCGATCCTCGGCAGTGCGCAAACATGACTATGATAAACATGCACTTTTGGGACGGGCCGATCGATCCTCGGCAGTGCATAGCTATTTTCCTTATGACTCCGGCCGGTTGTCTTACTCCTGTGTGCGCATGACTTTTTGGTACTGTTTTCCTGATTTATGATTAGACAGATGTTTTGGGGAAAAGTGAGAGTGGAAGTTGTCATTGCTTCAATATTTATTTGGAAACTCTGTGTTATCTTCATAATTGTTGTACATTGTTTACATGTCTACTGCTTTCCTTATATCATGTCTTATTCTATTATTGTTGGACCTTAGCGAGTATCTAGTCGACCTCTCGTCACTACTTCTTCGAGATTAGACGGGATACTCACTGGGTACATATATGTATATGTACTCATACTACACTTTCTGTGCATTTTGTTGCACAGGTACCTTTATAGTACATTGATTGATTTGGAGACATATACGGGCTGCATTCGTCCGGAGGCGTTCCGTAGCTGACAGAGTCTCCCATCTATGTATTTCCATTTTATCTTTAATGCCCTTGTCCAATTTGTTCCTCGGACAAGCGTTGTATAATTGTTTAAATTCTTAGAAGTTGCTCATGTACTTGTGTCACCGGGTTCTGGAGATGTGTTGGTATTTCTTTTACTATATTAAGTGGATTTCTTGCCGTATTTAATTTACGAGAACTTTAATCATTTGGTTATGAAATGCAGAAAAAGACAAGATTTCGAAATTGTTAAACAGGAAGGTATTTCAACTGATTAAGGGGTTGGCTTGCCTGACAGTGGTGTCCGGCACCATCACAACCCATAGGTTTTGGGTCGTGACAGTCAGCTACAAGAAAAATCCGCTCCTTGTTGACACTTTTAATCTAGATCATGTTAAGATTGCTAGTCAGAGCAAGTTATGCAAGAGAGGAGTCGACTTAAAGAGAAAAAAACAACAATAAACTCTTAATTTGACATGCAGGCAATAAAAGAATTGGTTGACAGGTTAAAGGCAAAAACCGCAACGTATTTTTAAATTTCAATTAGCCTGAAGGGGAAACTCATACTTATGTGACTATCATCTAGATTTCTTGCTACAGAAAGAGCAGACTGAAAAAAGCTGATACAGTTTTTCTTTATTAAAGAATTTATGCTACTTGCAATACATTAAGTAAAAAATTCTGGACTGACAAAAGGAAGAAGCTTACTGTATCAAGAAACAAAGGCTCATCACCATTATGAAAGATGTGATTCGTGCTTTTATAAAGATCAAAATCCCATTTTTCTCCTCTTTCATGACGGCCACTAGTTATCCAGTCAACAAGAAGCAAACTTGAGTCTGAGACAACTTTGAACACTTGCCTCTGAGAATATTTTGCTGTGGAGAAACAGGTGACTGGATCTGGAATTACAGCCAAAAAGGCATTGCTTCCTATTCTTGCCTACTGCATGGCATAAACAGCCACTTTTACTAAGAGTTCTAGCTACGTATCAGATGAGACAGTTGAAACGAGCCCAAAGAAAAGAACAAATAACAAAAAGAAGATAACGATATGCTCTTTAGGACTTGCTGCATGTTCTCCAACAAGCCTCCTTATCGGTCATCCGTTAACAAAAAAAAATAGAATTTAAGCTATATATTCTTTTATTGATGAAGCTATATATTCTCTGTTTTGTTCCTAATTAATTGGAAGTGTTGTTGAAGAATGTCAGACGGGTACCTTTATATAATTTAGAGGCCAACGATCACACCATAGTATCCTTTTCTTATGGCTGCATTTAGAAGTGGAAGCTGTTATGTATCCTTTTTTCATGACTTTTCATTTATAAGTCTATATCAACTTCTTAAAATACATAAGAATGTATCATGAAGGAACGTTACCTCAAAATAATTTATCATCTCGTGATCTCCCCCTATTAACTAATACAAAATCTTTCAACCTCTAGGACTCGGACTCCATTATCACACAATTTCAACCTCACCGTTCTGACACCAATTTCAGGTTCTCATTTTCCTTTTCTTTTCTTTTTTCTTCTCCTTCAGCTATCTCTCCAAAACTTATCATTCGTTTACTTTTTCTGCATCATCAAGTTCAATAAAATAACTGTCAGTAAGACCTGATTTTATTTTTTGTATGCATAAAGTAGATTTTAAAATTTCTTGCTGTAAACCAGGACCAAACTTTTGGAATTGATCCACAATGCACTAAGAAGATCTAAACCTATAAAAACACAAAGAAGAACAATTTATTACACATTTCCTCATAATTGCATTACCTCCAACACTTGTTCAGAGCTCTTCGATCCCACGGCTTTGTACACCTGCACCGGAAATTTTACTGTATCAATAAAATGTGTAACAAGCTCCGAAGCACCATGCTAAGAACATTTATGCATGAAGAAGTAATCAACCGATCTATTTAAAAATAATCAAACTTCCAAAGACTTTAACCTTAGTAGAAGCTTGAGTGGTCAAAACAGTGGTGCAACCATCTCCCAGTGTAATATCACATGCTATAGAATCTCCCTAGAAGTAAACATATACCAATGTTACATTAGCTTTAATCATATACACTAAATAAATACTATTGAAATGTGTGATCATCTCCTCTGAAAGCTTAAGTTGTTAGACAATTCCCTCAGCTACAGGCCTGATTATTTTTCTTTTGGCCAAAGCACGTGGAAATTCTTTTTGATAGTAGGTGGCGTCGAGACTCTAGCTAAGAATCTTTGTCTTCTCTGATGCAGTGTTGAAGTGTTGAAATGTGTGATTATTTTATCTAAAAGCTTAAGTTATTAAAGAGGGCACAATTAATTTACTACCCAGAAAGTGAATCACCATAATGCTAGTAAGAAAATATATTTTTTAACAGCCACAATTTCCTAAGAACAAACTTACAATCCTGGGTTCTGGGGATTGGGTGGGGGGGGTGAGGATGCCCAGGATTTCATCGATAGGTGCAGGGACAGACTGCACACTATGAGGATACTAGAGTCACATGGGGTGGACTTCACCACCTTTCAGCTTGAGGGCAGAGCTCGCCACTGGTGGCAGTCATATGTTCTTAGCAGGTCAGCGGATTCTCCTTCTATCACTTGGAGTCAGTTCACTCAGCTATTCTTGGACAGATACATTCCACCGTCCGAGAAATAGGAGCTTCGGGATCAGTTTGAGAGGTTAGANGGGGGGGGGGGGGGGAGGGGAGTAGATGACTTACAGAGACAATTCCTCCACCATAAGTGATGGTGTAAATCCAAACAGCATCTGTTTCAGAAGAACCCACCTAAAACAAACAATGAAATTGGGCTAAACAAATCAAGATTATCACTTTCAATGACAGAGGCAACATTGTATTGCAGATATAGTGCATATTGATGCATCAGTGTCTGCTGCCTACATCACAAACCCTTGGGATATACCGGGTGAATACCGAGCTGCCCTTTTAAACCAGAATTATGAATAGAGTATCGAGTGTAAAATAATCCAGGATTAGTGAAGACGAGCATAGCATACAAAGAGATAATTGATACCTTTCTGGGGATGATGAATTTGAGGGGATACTTTGAGAAGCACTTTGTAACTGTTGACTTCCCTCCTACTTTTTCCACTATCACTTTCCCTGTTTCCATCAAACTTCCTTTCTCCTGTTCCTTGCTCTTTGGAAAGGAAAGCAAATTATATACTTATTTTGATATATTTCCAGTTCAACCCCCCTATTTTTCCTATTTGCATATGATTTGTGTATTACATAAGAACGATCGAATTAAATACTTTCTTTTACTAAAGTTATGAGTATCTAATGTTTGGTTTTATGTAAATTATATACATTATCAATTAGTCATCAACTATACATCAACAACATATTTGGTATTGGTCGGTTATGTCTGTATACGGTCAAAATCGGTTTTATCCTAGAACGAGGGAGGCCAAGGTTCGACCCTATGTTATATTGAACCACGGTATGAAGTTAGATTGCTAAGCTTGGGACCCAGAGACCGATCAAGGTCGAGGTCGGCCAAGATTGAAACCATGCAAGATAGAGATCGAGCAAGATCGAGGGAAGTTTACCGAGCCAAGTAACGGAAAGCCTAAATATTCGTGATCGGGCGAGGATAACAGCGAAAATCTCGGCACGTATCAAGAAGAGGCCGATTAATTAGCTAATCATGGGATTTCTTACTGTATTTAGAATTGTATAAACGGCAGGACTCCCCTACTATATAAAGGGGGTCTGATCATTTGTAAAAGACATAAAAGCTACGCAATACAACGAAATATATCACTTTTCTCTTAAGCTTTCAATACCCTGTTGCTCTGTTCATATTTTCCAATAGAATATTCGTTTGGTTCGAGGGCGACCTAGCTCGAGGGCCAAAGCTTCGTTTATTTCGGTTTGCCTTTATTTCTGTTTGAAGTCAATTTCCATATCAATTTAAATATTTTCTCATTTTGTGCCAAGTAAAATCACGTGTCCTTAAAGCCACGTATAAATTCAATTGTTATCCATATTTAGGGTAAACAGTTTGGCGCCCACCGTGGGGCTAAGGATAATAGTGATTGTCTGGTACTAACTTTCGTAACACACATTATTTTATACTTGTTCTTGTGAGTATCTTTGATTCGAGGATCAGCATGTCAAACTCTCAAGCAGCACCCACACACAGAGACAATGGCCTTGGTCTCCATGGCGAGAACGAAAACATAGCCGCCCCAGGGAATGAAGTGCCTCACGTTGACCTTGATGGAGTCCCAGCCGTAGACCCAATCGACATCAGTTCCATGTCGTCATTAATGCGAATTTGGCCGCCAATCCTGAAAGTAACGTCCATAGAGATGTTCGACCAGCTGATCAGAACGCATAGGGCGGTGAAGAAGGTGGGATCAGTCTTCGAGTGATATTCGAAATGTTGCAAACTCAACAAGCTGCAATAGCACAACTCCAAAACCAGAACCATGCACCAAGCAGGATCGAGACCGAACCATCACAGGAAATTGTTCGTAGGGCCGAATCGGTGCCAAAGATATCGAATGGAGGTGAATCAGGAACTGATCCCGCAATCATGAAGATGCTCGAGGAACTAACAAAGCGAGTTGAATCGGGGGAGAAGAAAATTGAAGCAAATGACAAAAAGGTGGAAACCTATAATTCCAGAGTTGATCAAATTTTGGGGGCACACCCGATATTGAAGGGTTTGGATTCGAACAAGTTCGTCCAAAAACCTTTCCCCCCGAGCGCGGCCCTTAAACCAATTCCCAAGAAGTTGCGCATGCCAAAAATTCCCAAGTATAATGGAACAACCGACCCCAACGAGCATGTAACTTATTACATATGCGCGATTAAAGGGAACAATCTGGAGGACGAAGAGATCGAATCCGTATTGTTGAAGAAGTTCGGGGAGACCTTGTCGAAGGGAGTGATGATATGGTAGCATAACTAGCCACCCACTCCATTGATTCTTTTTCTATGCTTGCAGACTCCTTCGTTAAAGCACACGTCGGGGCTATAAAGGTCGAGACTAGGAAATCAGACCTCTTCAAGGTAAGGCAGAACGATAACGAGATGCTCAGAGAGTTTGTGTCTCGATTCCAAATGGAATGTATGGATCTACCACCTGTCGCAGATTATTGGGCTATTCAGTCCTTCACAGCAGCTAAAGTAAAACTTGATCGAATACCTAGTTGTTACTTGGGCCGATGTGCATAATCGATACCAATCAAAACTTAGGGTCGAAGACAATCAGCTGGGGACCCCTTCTGGGTCAGTTTATCCTATCAGGTCCATCAGCAGAGTTAAAAGGGACATTGACCGAGAACCACGCTCGATTAGGGATCGTTACCAGCCATACAATGGAGATCGGATAAGCAAACGACCTGGGGGCAACCCTATTCTAGGTAAAAGAAGAAATGATCGAGGTCAGAACTCTCGGGGGCTCATAAGAAAGAATGGTTTCGACAAGGACGTCAGGCCTAAAGAAACACCGCAACTATCAGAATATAACTTCAACGTTGATGCATCCGCCATCGTATAAGCCATCGGACGTATCAAAGATACTAGATGGACTCAACCTTTACAGACCAATCCAGCCTAGAGAAATCCTAATCATATGTGCAAATATCATGGCACCCATGGACATACAATAGAAGGTTACAGGCAACTAATGGAGGAAGTAGCCCGGTTGTTCAACGAGAGGCACCTTCGGGAGTTCTTAAGCGATCGGGCCAAGAATCACTTCAAAAAAGGTATTTAAACAGATAGAACGAGAAAGAAGAGCCACTACACGTGATTCACATAATTATTGAAGGGGTCGATATTCCTCAAGGATCGGTATTAAAATGCATCAAGGTGTCGATTACAAGGGAGAAGCAAATATTACGTACCAGAAGGAACCTTGTCTTTCAATGGCGAGGATGCAGAAGGGATCATGCAACCCCATAACGATGCACTGATAATATTTGTACTTATGAATAAGACTCAATTTAAACGTGTTTTAATTGATCTAGGTAGCTCGGCCAACATTATTCGATCAAGGTTCGTAGAACAACTCGGCCTACAGGATCAAATTGTGACCCGCAACCCTAGTGTTGAACAACTTCAACATGGCGTGTGAAACCACTAAAGGCGAAATAACTTTGACAGTGAACCTGGCTGGGACCATCCAAGAGAAAAATTTCCATTTGATCTAGGGAGATATAAGGTATAATTCCCTATTCGGGAGGCCATGGATCCACAATATGAGGGCGGTGCCCTCGACCCTTCACCAGGTTCTAAAGTTCCCGATGGCAGATGGAGTCAAAACAGTCTACGAAGAACAACCTACCGCCAAGGAAATGTTTGTCGTCGACGAAGTAATACCGATGTCGGCACTCTCATCAATGAAGGGGTCAAATTTGAAGGGAAAACAGGAAATCAAATAACAACCACAAACACTAGCCTCAACCCAATCAGAGAAGTAGGGGACTGACGAGGATGATGGCTATGGGGTTCCTCGATCTTTCATAGTCCCGGTGATTTCGATGCCACCAAGTCAACGATCGAAGAGCTGGAACAAATCATATTGGTCGAACACCAACCTGAACGAAAGGTATACTGGGCACAGGGCTAGCCTCGAGCTCGGGGGAAAACTTATTCAAAACCTTAAAACAAACATTGACTGCTTTTCTTGGTCCCATCTCGATATGACAGGTATCCCACCGTAAATCACCACCCATAAACTAAGCCTAGACCCGAGGTTCTATCGGTGAAGCAAAAAAGACGACCCATATCCGAGGGAAAACACGCTTTCATCAAAGACGAGGTAACCAAACTTCTCAAAATAGGTCCAACTGGGAAGTAAAATATCCCGAATGGTTAGCAAACGTAATAGTAGTCCCTAGGAAGGGGAACAAACTTAAAATGTGTGTAGATTACAAAGACCTAAATAAAGCATGCCCCAAGGATTCTTTTCCTTTGCCTAATATCGATCGCGTGATCGATATCGTGGCCAGGCAGGAGATCCTTAGTTTTCTCGATGCATATTCGGGGTACAACCAAATATAGATGAACCCAGAAGACTAGGAAAAGACCTCGTTCATCACTAAGTATGGAACCTACTGTTATAATGTTATGTTGTTCGGACTGAAAAATGTTGGGGCAACTTATCAACGCCTAGTAAACTGAATGTTCGAGTAACAAATAGGGAAATCTATGGACATTCATATTGATGACATAAACCCGAACTTTTGCATAAGCCCGAACTTTCGGGACGATTGGCCAAATGGGCCATAGAAATCAGCGGGTACGATTTTGAGTATCGACCCCTGAACAACCATCAAGTCTCAGATCTTGGCAGACTTCATGGCTGACTTCACACCTGCTTACTAATGGTGCGTCAAACGTAAAAAGGTCCGGAATCAGCATCGTGTTAAAACCACCCACAGGTAACGTGGTTAGACAATCTATTAGAACTGTAAAATTAACTAACAATGAGGCCGAATATGAGTTCATGATTACATGTCTCAAACTAGCCAAAGGCTTGGGAGCGGAGGTGATCGAATCCAAATGTGACTCCCTCCTCGTTGTAAATCAGGTTAACGAGACCTTTGAAGTTCGAGAAGAACGAATGCAAATATACCTAGACAAGCTACAAGTAATTCTGCATTGATTCAAGGAATGGACTTCGCAACATGTGCCTTGAGATCAGAACATCAAAGTCGATGCCTTCGCAGACATAGGGTCATCGGTCGAAGATAGAAAACTCAATTTGGGGGCTGTCGTGCAACTCACGAGGTCAGTGGTCGAGGAAGGTGATCAGTTCCCACCTATACCACTATATAATGGCAAGGCAAGGTCGATGTAGCTTTTACCCGATAGAATCAGGATCGAAATCCACAGGGAGTTAGATGATTGGAGTTGAGTTTCTATCCAATTTAGCAGTGTGTATTGTTCGTAATTACTCCTCTAAACATAGGTTGTTTTGATTCTATACTAGTTTTAATACTAAAGATTACTACAAACAAGCTAACTACAATATTTTTTGTGAAGGTTTTATCAAGTATATAAGGGCACTAGGGATGCGACTTACACCTAGGCGAGTATCTAACGGGATCTAAAATCTAGGATAAACTTGTTGGTTATGGGCTCGTGATATAACCTCACACTCAGTTACTCACCCTATACCTCTCGGTAGTTTGGGTGAATTTGCCCAAATTGGCTTTCTCAAGCCTAATTAGGTGTTTCGACATAGCAAGTGAAATGGCTCAAGTCGGGTATTATTATCTCTAGTTTCTACCCTTTAATTGGAGCTATCAGTCTCTTGCATTCACCACAATTCCTTGTTAGCCTATTTTACCTAGACTTGGGTAATCTTCCTCAAGAACAACCCTAGTCAAAAAGGCATGAATCAATGTATGCAATCACTAATTCAATAGATTAAGCATGAAACAGACCAAATATCACAGACCCAATAACAAGTAAACCCTAAAATTGAAGACCCATTAGATACACATGCTAGGGTTGGGTCACAACCCTAGATAATGTGTCTAGCTACTCATATTCATGGAAGAAATCAAAATAGAAGATGAAATTAAAGTCATAAATGTCAAATACAAAGATAAAATCTAAGAGTAAGAGTGAAATATATTCTAAAGTTACTCAAAAAGGTAAAAGGCATACACAAGCTCCCTAAAACAACTGATACCCTAAAAATGAGAAAAATAATTATTTATACACAGCTGAAAATACTGGACAAAAATGCCCCTACGGAGGTTCCGCTGTCAGCGGAAAACTAAGCGCCCCAATGGAACAGCTTCCACGACCGCGCAATTAAGAGCGCGGACCGCGCTTTTCAACTGGCAACTTCTCTGAACCAAGATTCTGCTCCCAACGGAAATATGGGTGCCTCAGCGGAACTGAATAACGCGGCAGTGGAATTTTGGCGCTAAATGTGCTCTAGTGTTGGACCAATTTTTGACACTCTCTGAACTTGACATTCCGCTTCCAGCGTACCCACCGCGGCCGCGGTTTTAGGTTTCGCAACCGCGCAATTATTGCGCTATCAGTGGTCTCAACTAGGCGAAGATGCATCTCTCTGAATCTAATTTCGCGACCGCTCTCAAAATTCTTCCGCTGTAGCGTTGAAATAACGACGTCAGCGCTTCTGTTGAGTTCCTGGCCCGTGCAAGTTTGGCTCCTGTTTAAGTTAGTTTTGGCCTCTTTGCCTCAATTTGATCCAAGACCTGCAAATAAGCACCTTGCATTAGTTTTCAGGAGTACCTTAGTGTGTTTTTGCCGCAAAACCTAAGCAAAAGAGATTAAATAGTAGGTAAAAATCCCTAGTTATCAGAAGGCCACGCCGAGGTAAACTCCACAATTTTGACCTGGATTGGAGAAACAAATACATAGAGTATTTGAAGAACGGAAATCTTCCCTCAGACTAAAAATAATCGAGAGCCCTGCGCACAAAGGCATCACGATTCACCTTGTCCGAAGATGAGACCTTGTTCAGAAGGATGTTCGATGGTCCAGTAGCAATATGTTTTGGACCAGGAGATACCAAATATGTTCTAAGGGAAGTTCACGAGGACACTTGCGAAAACCATTTCGGAGCCGAATCATTGGTCCACAAAGTAATCAAAGTTGGGTACTACTGGATCGACATGGAGAAAGGTGCGAAAGAGTTTGTTCGGAAATGAAACAAGTGCCAAAGTCATGCACCGATGATTCATCAACCCGGGGAGATACTCCATTCGGTCTTGTCCCCATGGCCATTCATGAAGTGGAGAATGGATATCGTTGGTCCTTTGTCATTGGCCCCAGGTAAAGCTAAATTTATTTTAATTATGATTGATTATTTCTCTAAGTGGGTTGAAGCACAGGATTTTGAGAAAGTAAGGGAAAATAAAGTCATCGACTTCATTTGGGATCACATCATATGTCGATTCGGGATGCCTTCCGAAATTGTATGCGATAATGGAAAGCAGTTCATCGGCAGCAAGGTGACTAAATTTCTCGAGGATCACAAGATCAAAAGAATCCTATCAACACCTTATCATTCCAACAAAAATGGATAGGCCGAATCGACCAACAAAACCATCACCCAGAACCTTAAGAAGAGGCTAACCGACGATGAAAAGGGGAAGTGGAAGGAAATTCTACCTGAGGTTCTTTGGGCATACCGTACAACGTATAAGTCTAGTACAGGGGATACCCCATTCTCATTAGTTTATGGAGACAATGCTTTGATATCGGTCGAGGTCGGATAACCAAGCATCAGGTTCCGATATATGACAGAAGAGCGAAATAACAAGGCTTTGAATATGAGCCTAGAATTATTAGATGAAAGACGTGAAGCTGCCCTCGTCCGATTGGCCCCCCAAAAACAACGTATCGAGAGATACTACAATCAAAGAGCCAATCTTCGATATTTCGGCGTCGGGGACTTGGTGCTAAGGAAAGTCACGCTCAACACCCGAAATCCGAACGAAGGGAAATTGGGCCCGAACTGTGAAGGACCATACCAGATTCTCGAAGTCACCGGAAAGGTATCCTACAAGCTCAGAACGATGATTGGGGAACAGCTACCTAGCAATTGGAACGTATCTTACCTAAAACGATATTACTGCTAAGGTACGACCCTTTTCTATTTTCTTTTGTTTTAAACTAACGCTTTCATGTGGCCAACAAGAAATAGCGATGGATTTATCGACATGAATACTTTAGGTCTGAAAGCACGTGTTGCCCTCTTTTTTTCTTAGATCGGTTTTGTCCCAAAGGGGTTTTCCGGCAAGGTTCTTAATGAGGCAACAATGGATCGTGCTAACTTAGAATCAAGGCCGATTACGAATCGATGTCAAAAACTGTGTTTATAGTATCCATGATTTCTCTACAATCAACCTCGAATACTGGGGGGGGGGGGATTACCCTCGGATGACAAATTGTTCTAGCAAGGAAATTATTTTGAAATGGAAGGGTCTCGATGGGTACGATTTAGTATAAGGTCCAAACAGTCAAAATGAACTATGCCCACGTAGATTGCTCGAGCTCTGACATAAAACATGTACGCATGCATGACTATTTTTGAAAAGAATAAAGAGAATTACTTTCCTTGCAACTATCTCATGTCTTAGAAAAATTTCCACTTTACAATCTCGCACTTCCGATCTTTTAAGCAAATGGGCTCAAGGGCCGATTATAATCAAAGTTCGGATGGTCACTTGTTGATACCCAATTTTTCCTCAAAATTATTTTAAACTTGCATATAAGTTTTCAAAATCATTCTTTGTAATAATGAGTATTTTTCCTAATTTTTACACATTTATTTAAATTATTCCCTATTTATTTACTGTTTTCATATTTTTATAATTCATAAATTACGCTCTAAATAATCTCAAAATATTTTTCAATTTAATATGTCATTTAGAATCACTTTTTACTTATTAAATCTCAATTATTTCGTAAATTGGCCAATTGAGTACTATTTAATTTCAATTACAATCATTTTTTGCAATTATGGCCTAATTAGTCATTATATACCTTTAAATTCGAAACTTATGTTTCTTACTTTTTTTATATTGTTTAAATATTTTAATTTTACTTATTTTTAACTTAATTTCATATTTTAATTTATTAAGTATTTTTATTAATTAATTTCCTATTTTCTATTGGGTATTTAATAACTAGCCTATTTTTATTTAAAATTTGGCCATAACTGAACCAATTACCCAACCCAGATTTAATTAAAACTACCCGGCCCAACCCCTGGCTTAATCNACCCCCCCCCCCCCCCCACCGGTTCATTTCCTTCGCGACCTTTCTTCTCTCATCTCTCTATCTCTCTCAGTTTCTCTCTAGAAGTCTCCCCTCCGATGGGGTCTGTTCCCCTCTCCGGTCGGTTCTCTCACTGGCTTCCATGGCTCCTCACTGCCTCGTGGTCATCTATTCACCTCTCACTCGCTCAGTGACAACTTGGGTTCTTCAAATCAAGCCTGGAGTAGTCCGCTTGCCTCCGTTGAGCCTCTTGCCACTTTCCGGCAAAACCTCGACTATTGAGTAAATTTTCATATTTTTCGGCCTAATCTATGCCGTCTCTGAGGATTTGCCCTTTTTACGGGTTTCACGAAACCCTAATCACATGGATTTTTTATTTTTCTTAATGTCTGCTTACATGCTTACATTATTATGATATTCTCTATGGTTTTCTCCAGAAAAACTTGTTTTTTAATGATTTCAACATTAGGGTTCTTAAACCCGTCTTCAAAAGGATTTCTTCTTGGTTTTGGTTATCTATATCATGCTTAAGTGATTATTTCATGATTTATTGTTGTTCGAACTGCTATTGATGAAACCCTAATACCCTAGGTCGATTTTGTTATGTGTGCTCGTTTGTTCTTGTTCGATTCATTGCTATAATCTCTGATTCTCCTGATGTTCTATGAACATCTCTTATAATTATCAGCGCTGTTGTTTAATTACTTAGTAAACTCAACCATTCAACTCACTGATTGTTTTACTTGATGATTTTATGCTGATTTTTTTGTAATATTTTCCTTAAATAACACCATTGTGCATTTCCCTTTTACAATGTTGTATCAATTTCGAAATCTTGTTGCATCTGTGTGATATTTTCCTTAAATACACAATTGTGTATCTTCCTTTTATAATACTGTACCAATTTTTGAATTCTTACCATGTTTATGTGGTGCATTCTTTTATTTTTTCGGATTCCCTGTGATTTCAAGACCTTCTTAATTGATTTCTAAGCGGATACCCTATTTTATCCTTAATATAATATTACTACAGCATGCCTTAATTAACTCACTATGTATCTAGCTCTATTTGTGCACTACATGACTCCCTTGTTCTATTTTTGGGAAAATCAGTCCTATTGGACTGATTCCTTGCCTTATTTCATCTTGACAGTATCGTTTGAATTAGAATCCCTTGATTAAAGGGGGCCTGTTATCTTTAATTGACATTGATTGATTGCTACTACCATAATTTGCTATGTGCTATTCGATTTTCAAAACTATATAAAGACTTGTCTTCTCCCTTTGCAAAACACACTGACTCAGACACTCACACTAAGTTTCACACTGAGTTTTTCACACTGAAATTCTCACACTAAGCACTAAGCAATATTGCTCTAAACTCTTCTGTGCTTTTATCTCTATTTTTTCTTTGCATCTATTATTGACTACTCAGTCAGCTTAAAGCTAAGGCTGAGTAGTCCCTTATTGCTCTTGTGCCTTGCTGTTGCTCTCTCTCTCTCTCACTCTCTCTCTTATTCTGCACATTGTCGTTGTTGCTCTCATTCTGCTGCTACTATCTTTGCTGCTCTTTATCCTGCACACTGATACTGCTGTGCTATTTCTTTCATTTGCTATATCTGCCACTCAACTGGTATGTTCTTGCTTTAATTACATTACTCTACACTATGTTTCAGTTGCTTATCTACTTGTTGTTTCTTTATGCTTTATCATATGGTTTTATTGCCTACCCTGCAATTAACATGACTCTATGCCATGTCTTTTCTTTTGCTATCCTATTTTTCTCTCTCATGTGATTCCCTATGGCTGTTCAAGCCTTTGGTAATCAGTATGCTCCTACTGCATTGCCTCTTCTCTTAGTATAATATGTTTCCTGTTGCTTATGTGATTTCCCTTGTCTCTTTGGGTATGATATGCCTCATGTTTATATCTTGTCTGATTTGCTACAACTTTGTTGGACTCCTGTGGAGTCAGCAAGTCTGTTTGTCTATATGATTGATGTTTCTTGTCTGTCCTTGTTCTTTATTCACCTTAACATGCTACAAGATCAGTGCCTTCTTCTCATAATACCTGAATGCTGTACAATTATGATGTTTGTAACTCTATGTGAAACTTGTGTAACTCCCCTTTGTTGTAATCTACATTTCTCTTCTCAATATGACCCTTGTTACATGTTTAGTTCCTTATGTTATGAACCTTCCCCATCTACATGATTGTCTAAATGCTATATAACTCTGATTCTTTGCCTAATATGTGATTCTATGAATCTGTGTTGCTTTGTGACAACTATGTGGTCACTAGGTGAATCTGTGACCTTATTCTGTTGTTATTCTGTGAATTATTTGTCCCCATTCCTACTTGTGTTGTTCCTTTTTTCCCTTGAAATGTTTACCTATTGACTGTAGTTGCATTGTTTCTTCCTTTTGCAAAATTGTTTACAAAATCTTTCATCATTTTCTGAAATCATCTTTTAAAAAATGTTGTCTCAATCACTCTTTTCAAACTCAATACTCTTTAACTACTTCTTTGTGCACTTTCACACTCCTAGAAGCTTAGGTACCACCTCCTCAATATAAGCATTGCTTAGGGAATCTTGAGTTCCCTCTGAACTTTGATACATTGAGATTGGTAACTCTACACTGCACCAATCTCAATTTTGATAAACTGTTGGGTGCTGGTATTTTCCAGGGCCCTTATAAGGACCTTTGGGAGCTTTGCCGCACCCAGGCCGTGTAAGGCTATGAGGCTCAACAGGGGTGAGGCTGGAAAGATAGGCCTGTTGAAGGCTCACTATAGAATAGCTTCTTATTTTTCTTTTGCAATTATTGTAATTCATTTATTCTTGGTTTGTAAGAATTTGTAAACAAATAATTGGGGCTGGATAGTGAATATGGGAGGGGACTATGCATGCTTAGTCTAGTAAGGGGTAGAAAACATGCGTATAGGTTTTTTCTTACTTACATGTGCAATAGATATCCTGTGTAGGACATGCATCTCATGCATTAGAAATCCTGATTAGGTTCTTTTATCTTTCAACATGTGTACTTCACTCATTTTGCAATCCATGATCACAGTTAATAATTATATCAAGTAACAAAAAACCGTTATAAGATCTTACTGCATTTTTATGATCATAGCATCTAGAAATCATGTCTTCTAGGTATTCCTATGTGCATTAGATATCTTGCCTGTAGGATTTTTATTTGTCAGAACTTGAATGCTTAGTTAACCTGTCTCTAATATAATAACCTCACTAAGATATGGTCAAGACGTTTATGTAAATGTATCATCACTTATGTCTTCTAAAACAGAGTCAAAGTAAGCATGTTCACCTTTAGGCAAATATACGATGCCTAGGAAAACTTTAGGCCTAAATGCATAATTAAAATCAGATCAACTCTGTTGGGTTTAATCTGCCTCTTTTGGACTTTCCCAAATTTTGATTCTGCTTTCGTGGAATCCACTCTATTTTTACTAAACTCCTATTCTTCTTTTAAAACAATTTTGAAATTGTGCGCTTTCTTACTTCTCATTACTGACTTTAGGATTTCTGATTCCTATCCTATCTTCAAACTGTTATGTTTTTCAGAGTTACTTCATTATATAAAATTGTTCTATTTCTGAATACTTGCTAAACCATTTTCTAAAACAATGTGATAAAGTCCTACGAACTACTGGATTTTTGTACTCACTTTTAGATTATTGAATTTGAAATAAACGCACTCCTGTTCAAATCACTGATTTTTCTAAAAGTTATTTTTCTCTTTGATTGAAAGCTTTAAACTGCTACGCACTTTTAATTCTTACTGTTGTCTCTAAACTATTGCAGTTCTTAAAATCCATCATCCTTTTGAATTGCTCAGTCTTAATTGAACCCTTTGCTTTCACTAAATTTTTAGAACATATCCGTTTACTAAACTATTGAAACCTACTGAATTTCAACTCAATAACTCTTATTTTCAAACCTTCTTTTGAGACTTTAATTGTGTTTGAGACATGCCACTTACGTGTTTAATTGTGGAGGGACTTGTGAGCCCATTACTTGCCCTATATGATCCCACTACATGTGTTCTACTTGTTTTGCACTGTCGCCTAGTATTTTATCCTTTACACCTAAGTCAACCTAGTCCCCACCTTGATAGGATTAGTGGTCCTAATCACCCTCCATGACTTATAGGATGGGACGGGTAACGGCACGCAATAAGCATTCGTGACCAACACGCATATTTTTATAACCTTTACGGGGTGGGAAGGGTAGAATACGGATATGATGACCGGTGCGCTAATACCACGTGTAGCTACCTCCCCGAGGTGTGACATACCGGGTATTGCATTGAAGTGATCCGTATTACTTTAAACTTATGACACTTCTTCTTTTCAAAATGTTTATGTTATTCAAAACCTTTAAAGATTTTCATACTTGTTTTAAATCCCCTCATATGTGAACCTTATTTGTTACTTGCTTACTGTCCAAATTCACAAAACTTATTGGCTGGGATCCACAGTTGTGGATTCTGAGGGGTGCCTAATACCTTCCCCTTGGGATAATATCAAGCCCTTACCCGTTCTCTGGTAATGCAAACTAGTCTATGAGTTATCAACTCTAGGTGCCCTAACGTACCGTTAAATCGTTAGGTGGCGACTCTTCCTTTTCTTTTAAAGGAGTTTTCCATAATGTCTTAACCCGATCTCTCAGTGCCTAACCCGTGCGATAGAAAAAGGGGACGCGACAGCATGGCGACTCTGCTGGGGATACTCCTTAGGCTTGTACCATTACAATTTGTTCTGTGCTTTGGACTATTAATTGTCACTTAAATGCTTATACCTCTTCCTATTCTCCGTTATATGCCGTTAATTTTTTAAATTTCGCAAATATTTATTTCACTTGAACGAAACTAACGTATCTTCATGTTTTCTTTGTAACCGCTTTCCATTATAACTGTTGTATTTCCTTTCTTTACTGATTTTCCCAACGTGAGAATACATGTCTATCTGTTTTAATGCTTATTACTGCATATCATGCTCCACATTCATATTCCACTCGTGCCAAACAAATCTTATAGCAACGCTTACAATGAGTGGTTGCGCTCTTCCAATATCATCACCCCTAAATTCGGAAAGGCGTATTTGCGGTAAAACTAGTCGATCAGTGGTGCAGTCGATAGTTCCGTGCCTTTCCCCTTGAGTTGTCCGCTCAAGGGCACCAGTCTAGAACCCCCAATAGAAACCTTACTCTATTGTATGTTGCATGCATCATGGTCAAACCTAGCCAGGCTAACGTGTTGTCCGCACAATAGCCTTTAAGATAGCCTTGTCCAAAGTCCATTGGGTTTCCCTGGAACCCAAAAGGACGCCTTCACACTCTGTGCATTTATTTGGAGAACTTAAATGCTTTGCTAATTATTGATGTTAAATAGTCGAGTCTGGAGGGGGTAAGGGCCTAACCTTGTTTGTTCGCAGGAAACGAGGCACGAAGTCCCCAGACTCAGCGTGATCTAAAATATGACAAGAGGTCCAAGCTTAGAGAAGGTCCTTCTGGGACCCAATTAGATAGGATTTTCTTTTCCGCTTTACCAATGTAATAAGGCCGATGGCCATTAGTGATTTTATTTCTTGTATTGTCTTTGGATTAGTCCATTTTTTACATCAATAAAATGAGGCATTTAGTATTTAAGTTCTCCAAATTAATTTGTCGCTAGGCCTACCTCGGGCACAAAGAGGTTCCTCAACTTATGATGCGTTTTACCTTTTCGCATTACGTGTTTAAATTACCGCAATATTCTTTATAATCCTCACTGACTTGTTACCTTTTTGTTTTTGTTTTTTTTATTATTCCCCTCCCCAAAGGTTGGTTCATGCACTCTAGCATTATATCCCAAGAGCCGGTCTATCAGGACGACCAGGGCCCGTCGAGTCTCGGGGTAGCAAGGCTAACAAAACAAACACTATCTGCAGTTTATTTATTTAAAGCATTTCCTTCCTTTTCGCATTCTTAATTTCTGCAAGAAAGAGCTCTTATGTTCGAACATTTACTCAATTTATCAAAGCATTTCCAAATCTTACATTTACTTATATTTACTTGCTACTGTTTTCCCTCCCATTACTTTATTTTACACTGCATTACTATTACTCATCTTGATGAACCAATGATTGTGACCTGCAATGAGGCAACGCAACAAACGGATTCCGAGTCAGACGAGGATGATATACCTGAGGATATTATTAAAGAGGTCGAGAACTTAGAGAATAGACCTAAGTCTAACTTGGCGAAGCTGAGGTCGTCAACCTGGGAAACATAGAGAACGTCAAAGAAACACGCATCAACATTCATCTATCACCGTCAGAAAAGGAGGATTATACGGAATTTTTAAGGGAGTATGAGGACATATTCGCCTAGTCATATGACGACATGATTGTCCTCAGTACATCTATTGTGGCCCATAAGCTGCCAACCAATCCAACATGTCCACCAGTGAAGCAAAAGCTCATACATGAGTTTGAAAATCAAAGAAGAGGTCACCAAACAGATCAACGCCATAGTTCTCTGGGTGGTCGAATATCCTACCTGGTTAGCCAACACTGTGCCGGTACCAAATAAAGACGGGAAGGTCAGAGTCTGCGTCGACTACCAGGATCTCAACCGGGCCAGTCCGAAAGACGACTTCCCCTTGCCAAATATACACATCTTAATTAACAATTGTGCCAAGCACGAGCTGCAGTCTTTTGTAGATTATTTTGCGGGTTACCATCAGATCTGGATGGATGAGGAATATGCTGAAAAAACGGCATTCATTACGTCATGGGGGGTGTATTGCTACAAAATGATGTCGTTCGGTCTAAACAATGCAGGGGCCACTTACATGAGAGCCATGACTACTATATTCCATGATATGATTCACAAGGAGATCGAGGTATATGTAGATGACATCATCATCAAATAAAACAAAGCTACTGATTACATGGAAGATCTGAGAAAGTTCTTCAACAGGTTAAGGAAATACAATCTGAAGCTTAACCCTGCGAAGTGTGCATTCAGGGTTCCTGCTGGGAAGCTGCTAGGGTTCATTGTCAGTCGTCGAGGAATAGAGCTAGATCCATCAAAGGTCAAATCCATCCAAGAATTGCCGCCACCAAAGAAACAAAAGGATGTTATGAGCTTCCTGGGACGACTCAATTATATCAGCCGGTTCATAGCCCAGTCTACCGTCATTTGTGAACCAATCTTCAAAATGCTGAGAAAGGATGTTGCAACTAAATGGACTGAGGATTGTCAAAAGGCCTTCGACAGTATCAAAGAGTACTTCTCAACACCACCAGTCTTGGTACCCCAGAGCCGGGTAAACCCCTATTACTCTACTTGGATGTATTAGACGGAGCCTTCGGTTGCGTTCTCGGGCAACATGATGAAACAGGAAGAAAGGAGCAAGTAATTTACTACCTTATCAAGAAGTTCACCCCGTATGAGGCCCGGTATTCTCTATTAGACCTGTTGTGCTTTGACTTGGGTCGCACAGAAGCTGAGGCATTATTTCTGTGCCTACACAACATACCTCATATCCAGGATGGACCCACTAAAGTACATCTTTCAGAAACCTATGCCCACTGGCAAGCTGGCTAAATGGCAGATCCTATTAAGTGAGTTCTACATCGTTTACGTAACTCAGAAGGCAGTCAAGGGACAAGCGTTAGCCAATCATCCTGTGGACGGAGAAAACAAACCTCTAAAACGTATTTCCCCGATGAAGAGGTATCATTCGTAAGAGAGGACATTGCAGAATCCTACGACGGTTGGAGGATGTTCTTTGATGGGGCCGCAAACTTCAAAGGCGTGGGTATTGGAGCAGTCTTAATTTCAGAAACTGGTCAGCACTACCCGGTATCCGCCAAACTCAGGTTCCCCTGCACCAACAACATGGCTGAATATGAGGCCTGCATCCTTGGGCTCAATTTGGCCATCGACATGAATATTCAGGAATTATTAGTAATTGGTGACTCAAAATTATTGATACACCAAGTCCAAGGAGAATGGGCGACCAAGAATTCCAAGATACTTCCATACCTACATCGTGTGCAGGAATTGAGAAAAGAGGTTCACAAAGATTGAATTTCGGCATGTTCCTAGAATCCAGAATGAGTTCACCGACGCACTGGCCACCCTGTCATCCATGATCCAGCATCCAGATAAGAATTTCATTGATCCTATCCCGATAGGGATTCACACTCAGCCGGCTTACTGTGCATACGTTGAAGAAGAAGCGGATGGAAAGACTTGGTTTCATGACATTAAGAAATACTTGGCAGAGGGAGAGTATCCAGAACTTGCAAGCGCCACTCAAAAGCGCACTCTACGAAGATTGTCAAACAACTTCTTTCACAACGGAGGAATCCTATATAGGAGGACTCCTGATCTGGGTTTGCTAAGATGTGTCGAGGCAAAGGAAGCAACGAAGTTGTTGGAGGAAATACCTACTGGTACATGCGGTCCTCATATGAACGAGTTTGTTCTAGCAAAGAAGATTCTTCGGGCTGGTTATTTCTGGGTGACCATGGAAACAGACTACATCCAGTATGTGCGCAAATGCCATCGGTGTCAAATACATGGGGATATGATAAAGGTACCTCCCAGCGAGCTTAATGCAACAAGCTCACCCTGGACGTTCGCTGCTTGGGGCATGGATGTTATTGGATCAATCGAGCCTGCCGCCTCCAACGGACACGGGTTCATTCTGGTTGCTATTGATTATTTCACCAAATGGGTCGAAGCCACATCCTACAAAGCAGTTACTAAGAAAGTAGTAGTCGATTTTGTCCGCGACCGCGCTGTTTGTTGATTTGGAGTTCCAGAGTCAATCATCACCGATTATGGTTCCAATCTCAACAATGATTTGATGAAAGTAATGTGTGAAACCTTCAAGATCAAGCACAAGAATTCTACAGCATACAGACCTCAAATGAATGGAGCCATCGAGGCTGCCAACAAGAACATCAAGAAGATATTAAGAAAGATGATAGAAAAACATAAGCAATGGCATGAGAAGTTATCATTCGCCCTGTTGGGGTATCGCACCATGGTTCGCACATCAACCGAGACAACTCCTTACATGTTGGTATACGGCACAGAAGCCGTCATTCCTGCCGAGGTTGAAATTCCATCCCTGAGAATTATACGAAAGGCTGAACTCAGTGACGCATAATGGGTAGAAAGCCGCTATGAGCAATTGGCCCTCATAGACGGAAAGAGAATGAACGCGGTTTGTCACGATCAGCTATATCAGAACAGAATGACCAGAACCTTTAACAAGAAAGTCAAACCAAGACGATTCACACTGGGGCAGCTGGCGTTAAAGAAAATCTTTCCTCATCAAGACGAAGCAAAGGGGAAATTCTCTCCTAATTTGCAAGGCCCGTACATAATTCACCGAGTGCTAACAGGAGGAGCACTCATACTCGCAGAAATGGATGGAGAAGTTTGGCCTAAACCAATCAATTCAGATGCAGTCAAGCGCTACTATGTGTAACCCTTTATGCTTTCTGTCAATGCTGTAAAATGAAATACGCCTGACCCGATTCCCGTTTAAGAGGGGATACGTAGGCAGCCATGTGGGTTCGGTCACATTCTAATAAAATTTCATTTTCCCCACGAATGGAAACTGGGGCAGAATTTTGAGGAGGGACCTCAAAATTCAGAAGCAAGTTCAGCCGAGCACCGCACCAGTAACAACCAGAAGTCTTCACCCATCAAACTGGGGCAAAGGTTGAGAAGGAACTCTCAAATCTTTGTCGCAATGGAGGTTGCAATGTCTTGAACCGCGTCACAGTCGTCGGTTCATCCAAAGAAAACTATGCTTTCTATATATCATATCATATTTTACAAAATCATGCATATTTATTTTTCTCAAAAAGCAATTTATTTTAGAAACGCTACCCCCGCGGTACAAGCAAAGTCATCATCATCAAGCAAGTAGGCCGGATCAAGCAAGTAGGCCGGATCAAGCCAGTAGGGGATACGAACTAGCCTTCCCCTTTACAAAACTCACGATTTTTCTTTGAACGCAGGCATAAAGACGGCGAAAGCCCAAAGTATCTTTTTATCTTTGCAAGACATCTCAAAACATTCTCAAACCCGTCCCGCATTGCCAATATTTACTATCACCGCAAGTAGCTCTGTATTCGCAACAATCATATTGCCATAATTTATCATCAGCTAAGAACTCTTACTGTCGTTTTATCTTTTCACACTCGCATCATTGCATAAGGCTACCATTTTGCCTTCCAAGACTAAGCTCTGTCTCCATCTGCATGAGGTTAATCTCTACCTCCATTTGCATAAGGCTATCATTCTGCCTTCCGAGACTAAGCACTGTCTCCCTGCATTTTTGCACTGCATAAGGCTACCTTTATGCCTTTCGAGACTAAGCACTATCTCCCCGCATTCTATTTCCTCTATTTGCATAAGGCTACATTTCTGCCTTCCGAGACTAAGCTCTTCTCCATCTGCATGAGGTTAAGCTCTACCTCCATTTGCATAAGGCTACCATTATGCCTTCCGAGACTAAGCACTATCTCCCACTGCACTTTACTCCTTGCATAAGGCTGTCATTCTGCCTTTCGAGGTTCTACGCTACCTCTATCTGCATTTTACTTCACTACGCACAGCTCCTATCTATTTTCAGAACAATTACCTTTCGCAACGATATTTATCTACGCTCTCTTTAGGGCTAAGCTCTGCCCTGCTTTCCAAATCGCAAGACTAAGCTCTGTCTTGTCAGCATCATATTATTGCATTCTTCATGGGCTGAAATATCGCCAACTTGTCCAAAGGCATCATCGTTTGGAGGCACCATCCTTATGGCCCGAGAACATCACTTCATAGCCTGCGAATCTCCTTTATTCAACTTGCATATCATTATTCAAAGGCATCATGGTTTGAAGGCACCATCCTCATGGCCCGAGGACATCATTTCATAGCCTGCGAATCCCGCACCAAGCGATTCATGGCCCAGGACATCATGGTCTAAGGACACCATCCTAATTGTCCGAAGACAACATTCATAGTCCAACGGGAACTTGCATCATGTTTATATTATGTAATATACGTCCGATCTTTATTTGAAGGTAACCCGACCGGAACATCCAACCAGGCAGGAGCGGGCCGCTCCAGTTCTTAGTCACAACCCCGAAAGATCTTCGTATTCTTACCCCACCATGCACCTTGTGTCCGTTCTTGTATAACATCGTCGGTATATTTTGCCGATGACTCCGAAACTACAGGCGGCCTGATTCTTGTAAAACCAGGGATATGTAGGCAGCTCAGAAACCAGGGTGCGGCCGAATCCTATCCCGCAGCTTCATCTCATGTCAAAATTGGCCATCATATCTTTACCCGACAACTCTTTCATCCTTCCCGGGTAAAGAGGGGCACCTGTTGATACCCAATTTTTCCTCAAAATTATTTTAAACTTGCATATAAGTTTTCAAAATCATTCTTTGTAATAATAAGTGTTTTTCCTAATTTTTACACATTTATTTGAATTATTCCCTATTTATTTACTATTTAATATTTTTATAATTCATAAATTACGCTCTAAATAATCTCAAAATATTTTTCAATTTAATATGTCATTTATAATCACTTTTTACTTATTAAATCTCAATTATTTCGTAAATTGGCCAATTGAGTACTATTTAATTTCAATTACAAATAGTTTTTGCAATTATGGCCTAATTAGTCATTATATACCTTTAAATTCGAAACTTATGTTTCTTACATTTTTTTATATTTTTTAAATATTGTAATTTTACTTGTTTTTAACTTAATTTCATCTTTTTAATTTATTAAGTATTTTTATTAATTAATTTCCTATTTTCTATTGGGCATTTAATAACTAGCCTATTTTTATTTAAAATCTGGCCATAATTGAACCAATTACCCAACCCAGATTTAATTAAAACTACCCGGCCCAACCCCTGGCTTAATCTGAGTCGTTGATTAAATATGATCAACGACCCAGATCAACCCCTACCATAAATATCCTAACCTAACCCCTCCCCCCCACCGGTTCATTTCCTTCGCAACCTTTCTTCTCTCATCTCTCTATCTCTCTCATTTGCTCTCTAGAAGTCTCCCCTCCGATAGGGTCTGTTCCCCTCTCCGGCCGGTTCTCTCACCGGCTTCCATGGCTCCTCACTGCCTCGTGGTCATCTATTCACCTCTCACTCGCTCAGTGACAACCTGGGTTCTTCAAAACAGGCCTGGAGCAGTCCGCTTGCCTCCGTTGAGCCTCTTGCCACTTTTCGGAAAACCCCCGACTATTGAGTAAGTTTTCATGTTTTCCAGCCTAATCTATGCCGTCTCTGAGAATTTGCCCTCTATTACGGGTTTCACGAAACCCTAATCACATGGATTTTTTATTTTTCTTAATGTGTGCTTACATGCTTACATTATTATGATATTTTCTATGGCTTTCTCCGGAAAAACTTGTTCTTTTAATGATTTCAACATTAGGGTTCTTAAACCCGTCTTCAAAAGGATTTCTTCTTGGTTTTAGTTATCTGTATCATGATTAAGTGATTATTTCGTGATTTATTATTGTTCGAACTGCTATTGATGAAACCCTAATACCCTAGGTCGATTTTGTTATGTTTGCTCGTTTATTCTTGTTCGATTCATTGCTATAATCTCTGATTCTCCTGCTGTTCTATGAACATCTCTTATAATTATCAGCATTGTTGTTTAAATACTTAGTAAACTCAACCATTCAACTCACTGATTGTTTTACTTGCTGATTTTATGTTGATTTAAATAACACCATTGTGCATTTCCCTTTTACAATGTTGTATCAATTTCGAAATCCTGTTGCATCTGTGTGATATTTTCCTTAAATACACAATTGTGTATCTTCCTTTTATAATACTGAACCAATTTTTGAATTCTTACCATGTATATGTGGTGCCTTCTTTTATTTTTTCGGATTCCCTGTGATTTCAAGACCTTCTTAATTGATTTCTAAGCGGATACCCTATTTTATTCCTTAATGTAATATTACTACAACATGCCTTAATTAACTCACTATGTATCTAGCTCTATTTGTGCACTACATGACTCCCTTGTTCTATTTTTGGGAGAATCAGTCCTATTGGACTGATTCCTTGCCTTATTTCATCTTGACAGTATCGTTTGAATTAGAATCCCTTGATTAAAGGGGTCCTGTTATCTTTAATTGACATTGATTGATTGCTACTACCATAATTGCTATGTGCTATTCGATTTTCAAAACTATATAAAGACTTGTATTCTCCCTTTGCAAAACACACTGACTAAGACACTCACACTGAGTTTCACACTGAGTTTTTCACACTAAGCACTGAGCTTGCTCTAAACTCTTTTGTGCTTTCATCTCTACTTGTTCTTTGCATCTATTATTGACTACTCAGTCAGCTTAAAGCTAAGGCTGAGTAGTCCCTTATTGCTCTTGTGCCTTGTTGTTGGTCTCTCTCTCTCTCTCTCTCTCTTATTCTGCACATTGATGTTGTTGCTCTCATTCTGTTGCAACTATCGTTGCTGCTCTTTGTCCTGCACATTGATATTGTTGTGCTATTTCTTGCATTTGCTATATCTTCCAATCAACTGGTGTGTTCCTGATTTAATTACATTACTCTACACTATGTTTCAGTTCCTGCTTATCTACTTGTTGTTTCTTTATGCTTTATCCTATTGTTCTATTGCCTACCCTGATATTAACATGACTTTATGTCGTGTCTTTTCTTTTGCTATCCTATTTTTTTTATCTCATGCGATTCCCTATGGTTGTTCAAGCCTTTGGTAATCAGTATGCTCCTACTGCATTGCCTCTTCTCTTAGTATAATATGTTTCCTGTTGCTTCTGTGATTTCCCTTGTCTCTTTGGGTATGATATGCCTCCTGTTTATATCTTGTCTGATTTGCTACAGCTTTGTTGGACTCTTGTGAAGTCAGCAAGTCTGTTTGTCTATATGATTGATGCCTCTTGTCTGTCCTTGTTTTTTATTCACCTTAGCATGCTACAAGATCAGTGCCTTCTTCTCATAATACCTGAATGTTGTACAATTATGATGTTTGTAACTCTATATGAAACTTGTGTAACTCCCCTTTGTTGTAATCTGACATTTCTCTTCTCAATATGACCCTTGTTACATGTTTAGTTACTTATGTTATGAACCTGCCCCATCTACATGATTGTCTAAATGCTATATAACTCTGATTCTTCGCCTAATATGTGATTCTATGATTCTATGTTGCTTTGTGACAACTATGTGGTCACTAGGTGAATCTGTGACCTTATTCTGTTGTTATTCTGTGAATTATTTGTCCCCATTCCTACTTGTGTTGTTCCTTTTTCCCTTGAAATGTTTACCTGTTGACTGCAGTTGCATTGTTTCTTCCTTTTGCAAAATTGTTTACAAAATCTTTCATCATTTTCTGAAATCATCTTTTAAAAATTGTTGTCTCAATCACTCTTTTCAAACTCAATACTCTTTAACTACTTCTTTGTGCACTTTCACACTCCTAGAAGCTTAGGTTCCACCTCCTCAATATAAGCATTGCTTAGGGAATCTTGAGTTCCCTCTGAACTTTGATACATTGAGGTTGGTAACTCTACACTGCACCAATCTCAATTTTGATAAATTGTTGGGTGCTGGTATTTGCTAGGGCCCTTATAAGAACCTTTGGGAGCTTTGTCGCAGCCAGGCCGTGTAAGGCTATGAGGCTCAACAGGGGTGAGGCTGGAAAGTTAGGCCTGTTTGAAGGCTCACTATAGAATAGCTTCTTATTTTTCTTTTGCAATTATTGTAATTCATTTATTCTTGGTTTGTAATAATTTGTAAGTAAATAATTGGGGCTGGATAGTGAATATGGGAGGGGACTATGCATGCTTAGTCTAGTAAGGGGTAGAAAACATGCTTATAGGTTTTTTCTTACTTACATGTGCAATAGATATTCTGTGTAGGACATGCATCTCATGCATTAGAAATCCTGCTTAGGTTCTTTTATCTCAACATGTGTACTTCACTCATTTTGCAAGCCATGATCACAGTTAATAATTATATCAAGTAACAAAAAATTGTTATAAGATCTTACTGCATTTTCATGATCATAGCATCTAGAAATCATGTCTTCTAGGTATTCCTATGTGCATTAGATATCTTGCCTGTAGGATTTTTATTAGTCAGAACTTGAACGCTTAATTAACCTGTCTCTAATATAATAACCTCACTAAGATATGGTCAAGACGTTTCTGCAAATGTATCATCACTTATGTCTTTTAAAACAGAGTCAAAGTAAGCATGTTCACCTTTAGGCAAATATACGACGCCTAGGCAAACTTTAGGCCTAAATGCATAATTAAAATCAGATCAACTCTGTTGGGTTTAATCTGCCTCTTTTGGAATTTCCCAAATTTTGATTCTGCTTTCGTGGAATCGACTCTATTTTTACTAAACTCCTATGCTTCTTTTAAAACAATTTTGAAATTGTGCGCTTTCTTACTTCTCATTACTGACTTCAGGTGTTCTGATTCCTATCCTATCTTCAAACTGTTAAGTTTTTCAGAGTTACTTCATTATATAAAATTGTTCTATTTCTGAATACTTGCTAAACCATTTTCTAAAACAATGTGATAAAGTCCTACGAACTACTGGATTTTTGTACTCACTTTTAGATTATTGAATTTCAAATAAACGCACTCCTGTTCAATTCACTGATTTTTCTAAAAGTTATTTTTCTCTTTGATTGAAAGCTTTTAACTGCTACGCACTTTTAATTCTTACTGCTGTCTCTAAACTATTGCAGTTTTGAAAATCAATCATCCTTTTGAATTGCTCAGTTTTAATTGAACCCTTTGCTTTCACTAAATTTTTAGAACATATCCTTTTACTAAACAATTGAAACCTACTGAATTTCAACTCAATAACTCTTATTTTCAAACCTTCTTTTGAGACTTTAATTGTGTTTGAGACGTGCCACTTACGTGTTTAATTGCGGAGGGACTTGTGAGCCCATTACTTGCCCTATGTGATCCCACTACATGTGTTCTACTTGTTTTGCACTGTCGCCTAGTATTTTATCCTTTACACCTAAGTCAGCCTAGTCCCCGCCTTGATAGGATTAGTGGTCCTAATCACCCTCCATGACTTATAGGATGGGACGGGTAACGGCACGCAATAAGCATTTGTGACCAACACGCGCATTTTTATAACCTTTACGGGGTGGAAAGGGTAGAATACGGATATGATGACCGGTGCGCTAATACCACGTGTAGCCGCCTCCCCGAGGTGTGACATACCGGGTATTGCATTGAAGTGATCCGTATTACTTTAAACTTATGACACTTCTTTTTTTCAAAATGTTTATGTTATTCAAAACCTTTAAAGATTTTCATACTTGTTTTAAATCCCCTCATATGTGAACCTTATTTGTTACTTGCTTACCGTCCAAATTCACAAAACTTATTGGCTGGGACCCACAATTGTGGATCCTGAGGAGTGCCTAACACCTTCCCCTTGGAATAATATCAAGCCCTTACCCGTTATCTGGTAATGCAAACTAGTCTATGAGTTATCAACTCTAGGTGCCCTAACGCACTGTTAAATCATTAGGTGGCGACTGTTCCTTTTTGTTTAAAGGAGTTGTCCATAATGTCTTAACCCGATCTCTCCGTACCTAACCCGTGCGATAGAAAAAGGGGACGCGACATCACTCCCTCACTCGGGGACTGTCGTTTAGAAACCAAGTTCGAAATAGATCAAGCGATCAAAATATTGGGGATGTAAGACCTATTAGGCAACCCCTGAATTCTAAAGGTCACGGACATACCCACTCAGGGACTGCTATGTTAAGCAAGCTAACTGGGCTACCCCTGAACTAAGAGGCTACGGCTAGTTTAACGTGGTTCGGAGACGTCCGAAATCCGTAACAAAAATAGGTCTTCGAAAAAGAAAATATTCTTTCACAACCGGTTCTAAAGGCTACCCTCGGCAGAATTATAAACTTAAGATATTTTCAGGAAAAAACTTCGGTAACTTCGAACACCAATAACGCCTTAACCCATAAAGGCGATAAAGGCAGGGTTTTGTTCGAACCCTCGAACACATCCTTATTATTTCATGTTAAGGCATTCCGACCTTCGTAAATCGTAAAGCGAAGGAAATATTTTTTGAGAGCCGAAAAGGGTAGAAAGCTATATATATATATATATATATATAG
>ML250905.1:3152-65648 GCA_005239495.1 Nicotiana undulata | reverse complement strand
AGCTCTTTTCAGTGTTTGGCAAGTTGTAAAAGTGCTTAAAACAAGCCAAAAGCCATAAGCTGGGCAACCCCACTTTATCGCTTTTTGGCTTAAAAGTTATTTTGGTTTGACAAATGATTTTACCTATTTTATCCCTTACACTTTTTCGTAATTTCCAAAAGAAGCCTACATAACAAAAGGCCCCAACTCTACTAGTTTCGTTTCTTCTTCATTCCTCCACAAGTTTTCATCTTTGACTTCCATAGCTGTCTCGATGTCATAAACCAGTGGTGTGTGTAACCTATGTTCCCCCTGTTTTTGTTTTTTGTGCATTAATTAGAAAGCAACCATCATATGGAGTATTCTTCTTTTCGTTGATATTCATGAAACTCTCAAAAAGTTAAAGCCTCTATAAGGATCTCATTTTATTTATGCAATTGAAAAAGATAATCTTGCCTAGTTGAGATTTGGTGGAGCTTCTGAAATTTCGATCGTTCAATGCAATTTCAGATGGTCTTCAAAGGGACAAGGATTCAGGATTGAGTCCCTTTTTTTTTTTTAAACATCCTCCTTTGTTAGTAGCAAGTTTCAAAAATAATTTTTATTTTGTTTTTGTTTTTAAAAAAAAAAATTTGAGAGTTAGAGACTCTCTATTTCCTTTTACCAAACAAAAAACAAACTTGTTAGTAGTAAAGAATAACAAACAGTAATTATCAAAAAAAAAATCTAAACACAAATATTTCTAAAAATTTTGGAGAAAATTCTTTAAAAACAATATTTTTAATGTTAATAGATTTAAGGACATTTCACTAATTTTAACAGAAAAAAGTGCTTAACGACACTTTTTCGCCAAACGCATCATTGCTTGTTTTCAGCTTCAGTATTTTTATTCAAACACGTAGACATATTCATAAAAATAGCTCCTGCACTTAAAAAGTGTTTTTAAGCCCTTGCTGCTTTTATTCAGCTAACCCAAACGGGCCCCAAGTTTATACATCACTAGTCCCCAGGATTGAGAATCAGTACCTCATTATTTGCTTTCGAAAGGAAGAATGGTTCTTTTTCACGCAGCCCATCATTGTCAGCAAGAATTCTCTCCAGATCCTGCAAGTTAAAGAAGAAGAATGGCAATTAAAAGAATGGAAAAGGGCCAAAAATGCCCTTAACCTATTGCATTTGGCTCAAAAATACCCTCCTTCCACCTAATCGGTCATAAATGCCCTCAACCTTATTTTTGGGCTTAAAAATGCCCTTAAGACTAAAAATTGACTAGTTTCTCCGTCTACTCCTGTTGCTTTATGAATCCAACTTAGATTCAGATGCTTCAAGTGGACAATTGTGTAAAGTTTTAGCTACCATTACCAAAAATACTCTTCCCAGTTTCTCCGAAGATCTAAACAAATTCTCCGTCTTCTGCCTCATTTCTTTTTTCCTATTCTTTTTTCTTGTAATTAGGATTGTTTACTTCCCCCAATCTTATTAGCATACTCTGATTTCATAGATGGATAGATCTTAAACGTTTCTTTAACTGTAATTTTAAAAAAAGTTCAGTTTCAACTTATACTTTGATATTAATATCTTCTAGACCTCATCTTTTGGTACTACTGCAGAAAGATCGATTGTCTTAAATTTACCCATATGTGCCTCCATTGATCAAGTTAGTTCTCATCCACTTTGTCACTTCTTTATTGGATTTCGGCACTTACTCAGAGAATAGGATTTGAAAATACCAACTACTATTTGTTGAGTACTCGTATGAAAATAAGAAGAAGCAATAGACTATCAATATTCAGGTACACTCAATATTCTGAGTAGAGACAAGAAGAAAAAAATTAAACAAGAAAAATCCAATGGTTGAGGAGCAATCATCAGTGGTTACCCGAAGTTCCTTTCACCCAATACTTGGGTTAAATCTTTCACAATACATCAATCTTTCCAAACTCCACTTATGTTGAATTACAAAGTGAAGAGGATAACCCAAGCAATTTTCAACAGGATGGGTAGAGGATGATTGGAGCAATTAGAAGAAAAAACAGAGTTTATGATAAATGAAGAAATAGGATGGTGGTTTACTTAAAATAACCGGGTTCGGGTATTACAGGATGGTAACGGCATGTCAAGTTTAAATAAAATTAACCTTTGATGCAGACCACTAGAGAAGCAACACGTTTTTCATAAAGTCCCACCTAGCCAACAGGTCAACGTTAGTATTAGGGGCATTTTTAAGCCTAAAAATAAGATTGATGGCATTTATGACCCGATAGGTGAAAGGGGGTACTTTAGAGCTATGTTGCTCGGACACGGGTGCGGGTCTTGAGGTCGGATCTTTCAAGATGCACATCTTAAGATTCGAGGATACGGATCCTAGTACGGATACGGGTGGGGATCCGGCTAAAAAAAATAAATAAAAAAAAAATTCTCTCTAATTTATGAGAAATTTTGTGGAATACTTACGTATAGCTTGTAAAGTGTGAATTTTCTTTTTATTCTCAAGTTTTAGATAAGTAAAAGATTGATTTCCTAGATAAGATATGCTATTTTTTTCAAATTTACCCTAGTTTTAGTTCTAATTTCGGTAATCAAATTGTATCTCGTTTCGAATTTTTCTGTCCATCGTGGTCAAAATACCCAAAATATTATTGACCAGATCCGGTACGGATCCCATACCCACACCCATACTAGTGCGTGTCGACACGGGTGCGGCACCTAAACAGCCATGTCGGAGCAACTTAGCTTTTGAGCCATATTCAATAGGTTAGGGCCATTTTTGACCCTTTACCGTTAAAAGAAACATCACGTTGAGAAAGTCAGTAAACAAGAAATGAACACAAAACTGAGTCACACTTTATAGCTTGCAAAGTGTGAATTTTCTTTTTATTCTCAAGTTGTAGATAAGTAAAAGATTGATTTCCTAAGTAAGATATGCTATTTTCTTCAAATTTACCCTAGTTTTAGTTCTAATTTCGGTAATCAAATTGTATCTCGTCTCGAATTTTTCTGATCGTAGTACCCAAAATATTATTGACCAGATCCAGTACGGATCCCATACCCACACCCATACTAGTGCGTGTCGACACGGGTGCGGCACCTAAACTGCCATGTCGGAGCAACTTAGCTTTTGAGCCATATTCAATAGGTTAAGGCCATTTTTGACCCTTTACCGTTAAAAGAAACATCACGTTGAGAAAGTCAGTAAACAAGAAATGAACACAAAACTGAGTCATGTACTGAGGGTTGGTACTTGGCACAACTCAACAACAACAACAACTACCCAGTATAATCCCACCAAGTGGGGTCTGGGGAGGGTAGGATGTACGCAGCCTTACCCCCTACCCTGGAAGGGTAGGGAGAATGTTTCCGATTGACCATCGGCTAAAGAAGATGAAGGAAGCCCTGATTGTGAAAGACCCTTGGGATAATCCTACCCTAGTTGATACTGGAAAAAAATCATATGGAGAAAGTATACAGGGAGAAAACACGAATTATGAATAATGTATGAAGATATGTTGAGGACTTGAGGGTTGGCACGACATCACTCAGAATGTCATAGTGAAAGGGCAATGTATTAATGTTACTCTCCAATAGCTAGTACACTTGTTAAACAATTGAGGCAAACTTGAAAAATAGATACTTCCCAAGAATTTTTACACAATACTGAATTTCAATGGGGGAAAGTCACAATTTTCAATGTGCTGCATTCTTGCTTGACCAGAGCTTATTATTCATTATATATTTTAATATTGTTGCCTCTTTCTGGTAACCATTCCAATGGAACCACTCTTTTGTGTGGGTGATCGTCACAAGATTGCTTGACCAGAGCTTATTATTCATTATATATTTTAATATTGTTGCCTCTTTCTGGTAACCATTCCAATGGAACCACTCCTTTGTGTGGGTGATAGTAAGACGTTATTCTTCTGACGACTTCTCCAGGAACTTTTTGTGTTGAAACATTCTCGTTACGATTTACACACTAATTCAAACTACACAAATTATATTACAATACCACTTTTTGGTGTCTCAGATTAATTCCCTTCTGTGCGTGCTACAAGAAGCATTTTCTTTAACTATGCAATTACCAACAATTTTTGAGGGGTACAACATCAGCACCATTTTTCTTCCTGTGATTGCTCACTATTTCGTGAAACAATTTGGGCGACTCGTCAACAATCTGAAGGGGCATATTTAAAGTTAAGAGAATTAGTGAAAATTTGTATAGAATCGTTTTAGTGATATTAACAGAATAATTTGGAATTCCAAATCAAAGCTCCTAGCTGAGGAGCCTCCTTGGATGTTGCTAACTACCAATGCAATAAGATATTTCTCTTCTATTCTTCTATTTCTAAAGCTTTATCCAGGAATTACATGTTTAGGAATTTAATCAGGTCTGGTTTTATTTAATCACTGAGGGCTCACTTAGATTTTGTGATTTGCGAAGGGGAAAGCAAGATCACAAGAATTACAGAAAACCTTGTTCATGCAAAATAGAATGCCAAAGTGCTATCACAACCAAAAACCTCAAACTATTAAGACCCAGAGGCACCATGAAGAACTCAGTTAGAAAAAAGGACAAATTTCAGATGATTTTTTTAATTTAGTTTTTGCAATTTCAAACACATACTTCTACATCAACTTACCTTTCTAGTCAAGATTTCATACTTGAGCAGGTCCTCTACAATCTTCTCTAGCACTTGTCGATTTCTCTGTAGCATTTGTTTTGCTTTATCATAAGCCATATAGTATATCTGTGCCAAAAAAACAAGGCGGACAATCATTGAATTAAGGAGCTTGTTATCGAACAAGGTATGGGAAAATAGTTGATTGTCTTATGCCATGAAGTAATCAGTATATATACATGTACAGAATCCTAACTATGGAAAGAATCAAAAAGGAAAATCCTACAGATATGCTATCAAATCCCTATAGTTATGCTGTCATGTATATTATCATTCTTTAATACTAACGCTCAAGCTGGAGCATAGATATTGATCATGCCCAGCTTGTTACAAAGGTAATCAACTCGAGATCCACTCAACGCCTTGGTGAACAAATCAGCTAGTTGCTCTCCCGTCTTCACATAGCCAGTGGAAATCAAGTTTTCTTGAATCTTCCCACGAATAAAATGACAGTCAACCTCAAGACTTTTCGTTCCTTTATGATACATCGGATTTGAGGCAACATGAAGAGCAGCTTGATTATCACCTGAGTTTTGCTGGTGTGTGATACTTCAACCCAATTTCAGTTAAAAGGTGATATATCCACATAATCTCAGACGTAGACTGTGACATTGCTCTATACTCAGATTCTGCACTGGATCGAGATAAACATTTTGCTTCTTGCTCCTCCATGATATTAGGTTCCCTCCAACAAAAACACAATTGTAGTAGATCTTCTATCAATTTAAGATCCAACCAAATCAGCATCAGCAAAACAATTAGCACGAGTATGGTCGTGATTGTTGTACAATATGCCAAGTCCAGGAGCTGCTTTCAAGTAACATAGAATATGTTCCAAAGCTTCCCAATGTTTGAACGTAGGCGGACATGAACTGGCTAACAACACTCACCGCAAAAGAAATATCTGGACAAGTCACAGTGAGGTAGTTTAACTTTCCAACTAACCTCCTATATCTCTCTGGATTATTAAAAGGATCACCATCATCTTTCATTAGATGCACATTAGGAAACCACTGGAGTACTGCACGGTTTGGCTGTCAACTTTCCAGTTTCTGAAAGTAGGTCAAAAATATACTTTCTTTGAGACAAAAAAATTCCCTTCTTGCTTCTATTCACTTCTACACCTAAAAGGTATTTCAACTGGCCCAAATCCGTCGTACGAAACCTAGTATGCAGGGCAAACTTAGGAAGAGATTCCCGCATAATCACTTCCTATGATGACAATGTCATCAACATATACAACGAGGCCGGTAAAGATTGAATGATCACATTTGCTCATTTTTAGCGCAAACTCCTGAACTAACTCGCTGAACTTGCCAAACCAAGCCCGGGGACTCTATTTCAAGCCATATAAGGACTTCTTTAAATGACAGATTTTCCCATACTCCCTTTGAGCAACAAAACCTGGTGATTGCTCCATATATACTTCCTCTTGAAGATCACCAATATTGATATTCAACTTATGTAAAGGCCAATTTCGAGAAGCGACTAAAGAAATGAACAAGCAGACAGAAGTGAGCTTGGCAATTGGGAGAAAGTGTCTGAATAATTAGCCACAAGTATGGCCTTAAGCCATGCCACGAAACCATCTGGATTAACTTTAACCGTAAAGACCCACTAACATCTCACTGGTTTCTTTCCCTTGGGTAAATTCACCAAATCCCAAGTGTGGTTATCCTCTAAGGCATGTATTTCCAGGATGATTCAAAGCCCCATTCACTGTACAGAGATGGAGTCTAGAGAAGCCATCACAGATCTAGACGTAGAGGATAAGCGGTCATAGGAAACAAAATTAGCAATAAAATATGTGGATTTGCAAGTCTGTGCACCTTTGCAAAGAGCAATAGGAAGGTCAAGGTTCTGTGAAGGTTCAGGTGAATGAGGATCTGATGATGAAGGAACAGGTGCATGACATGTATTATTGGTCTCTCACCTCCTCGAATAAACTTGAACAATTGGCGATCTTGCTAATGCAGACGGAGTAGGTGGTGACACTATAATAGTCGATTGATGCTGATAGAAGAACTAGGAGATGGAGGAACATCATCTGATTGTTGTGTCAAAGCATGGGTAACTTGATAGACTAGCCATTCATCTTCCTCCCTTGACTTGTACAAATTGGAGGTGCATAGAAGAATGGTATAGTTCTAAAAATCTCTGAAAATACCACATCAGTTGACACCAGATACTTGCCAAGTTCAGTAGAATAACACAGATATCCCTTCTGAAGGCGAGAATAGCCCAAGAAGACACATTTCAATGCCTTCGGATCCAATTTGGTAACAAATGTCGAACATCTCGAACATAACATGTGCTTCCAAATACCATAGATTCCGCTGCAAATAGTGACTTATTTGGAAAAAGAACAATGTAAGGTGTATTACCAACAAGCACTGTAGATGGCATGCGATTAATCAGAAGACAAGCAGTAGAGGTCGCATTGGCCAAAACTGTTTAGGGACCTTCATTTGGAACAAAAGTGCCCGAGTTGTCTCAAGTAGATGCCTATTCTTCCTCTAAGCATCTTCATTTTGAGACGGTGTATCAACACATGAAGACTGATGGAGAATACCATGCCGTCTCATGTAGCACTGAAATAGTTCTGACATGTATTCTTTAGGGTTATCACTCTGTAGAATCCGTACCGAAGCATGAGTTTTGACTTCAGCACTAAAGGCGAAAAAGTGAGTAAACACTTCAGAGCGGCTCTTCATAAAATAAATGCAAGTCATTCGAGAGAAATCATTCAAAAAGGTACCAACATACGGGGACATGGTCCCTAAACATCATAATGAACTAACTCAAAAGTTGACTCTGCTTATTAACCCTTGCACCTACCGAGCTGCGATGGTACTTTCCCCTGATTTCATATTTTGGTGAAGGAACTCCTTTGATTCATCGAAAATGTCGTTTGGATCCGATGCTTTTGGTTCTAAAACTATGGTATCCAGTAATTCAAACTAAGTAATACCACAAAAGTATTAGTACGTAGTGCAACATGCCTCTCTTGAGAAGTAATTCAAACTAAGTAATTACCACAAAAACATTAGTACGTAGTGCAACATGCCTCTCTTGATCCTCATCTGTTCAGTTATAGTGCAAAGACAAGGCGTTCAAAATCACTTAATTAAACAAGATATGTATATTGAAGAGAAAGTTCGAGGAGAATGAGAAGTGATCGATGCTCAATTGTCTAGCCTCTTGTGGAACACTATTGATTCTAAATTGATGTCTTTGTTTCATCCATCCTAGACCTGCTTTTTAGTTTGGGAAAAGGCTCATGCTCTATACACAAATGACATCTCTTGCTTTTATAATGTGATTTCTAGTTGACTAAACCATCGAACCCCTTCCTTCTTTCTTTCTATTATAAATAACACAAATAACCATTCTAAGTGCTAGGGACAGTAATGTAAATAAATAAACATAGTAATTACTCCCTCCTTTTCAATTTATGTGTCTTACTTTTCTTTTTAGTGTGTTTCAAAAAGAATCTCTTACTATATTTAGTAACTCTTTAACTCCAACTTTCTACGTGGCATTATTAAACCACAAGATTCAAGGATATTTTGATACATTTTTGACACATCTTTAGTTAAGACCACAAGGTTTAAAAGTATTCCTTACTTCCTTAAACTTCGTGTCTAGTTAAATTAAGACACATAAATTGAAACGGAAGGAGTAACAAATAAATTACATTTAGGCTATATTTCATCCTTGCCTCTACATTTGTTCACCCTGGTAGCTTGAGCATGTCTAACAAAGCCATAAACCAAGTAATACTTCAACGTATTCAACTACTCAAAGATTAGAGATCCACGAAATACCATGACAATTTCTTAGCAGTGTTATGAAACGCGAAAAGCGCAAAAAAGCCCTAAGGTCTGTTGGGGCTTTAAGCGAAAAGCGCAAATAAAGCGTGAGCTTTAATGGAAAAAGGCGCAACGGGAGAAAAAATAAAAGTATGCATGTAGTCCAAGACCCATCATTATAAGCATGAATAACAATTATATGGACAAAGAAATTGAAAAACAAATCACGATAAAGTGAAATATCTTTGTTTAAGATCGTTTTTTAAGGATTACACTCATTGGCAAGGAAGAGTATGCCTTAGAGCTTTGACGCGACACTAAAGCGCCCACAAAGCGAGGCGAAGCGCTCAACGTCTTTTGAGCCTCGCTTCAGGGCTTAAGCGCGCCTTTGACAATACAGTTTCTTAGTGGTTGTTAAAATGGACATTGGGCCTAACTCAACCCCAAAAGCTAGCTCAAGATACCCAAGTCCATATAAGGAGACCACCCATCCCCTTCAATGTCGATGTGGGACTCAACACCCCCTCTCACGGCCAGGACTGGACATCTGGAGCGTGGACAATTATGGGGGCCCAACATCGGAAAATCGGGATGGGTCTTGCTCTGGTACCATGTTAAATGGACCTTGGGCCTAACTCAACCCCAAAAGCTAGTGAAATTGTCCCCTCTGGGCCTAGGCCCTCACGGGTTTAAGACGCGTCACTAGGGTCTAAGGCTTGTTAACTTATATACCCGTCATCCCTCTTGTGTTTTGCCGACATGGGACTCTGTCTAAGTCTGGGGTGTTACATACACCTCCTCTTCTAGACTCAGCGTCCTCGCTGAGGTTGGCCTCACAGCATGGGATTCGCCTAGACTCGCCTCGCCTAACCGGGATTTGCCTAAACTCTGTTGATCTCTGACCCACCATCAGCAAGGCTGACACAAGAGTGGCTCTGATAGGTCCGTATAAGGAGACCACCCATCTCCTTCAATGTCGATGTGGGACTCAACAGTGGTAATCAAGTTGCACTGCATATTTGCGACAAATGCTATATAAAGATGTTTTTAAAGAACCAAACATATCAAAATCAATTGTCATTTTGGTAGAGAAAAGAAAAACATTGGGCCTAGATTTATAAAACAAATGACCAACAATAACAACTATGTCTCAATCCCAAACAAATTAGGGTTTGCCATATGAATCCCCAAAAATCATGTATCTCCCTTTAAATTCATCTTAGGCCAACATTATACAAAATAAAATTGTAAAACCAAAAAACCAACTCGCTAAACCAAATGATCAACAGACAAAAATATTCAACAAGTCACTTATAAGCCACAGGATTAGCTGAATAAGCAACAAGCCTAATACATATAACACGCATGCAACCAACCAAGGAATAGTGTTATGGGTGTACTTGGTTAAACTTCTACCTAGACAAACGAGCAAATACAATAATGTGATATGAGTGTCCTACATATACATTTATCCAAATACCTGAACTTAACCTTTGTTTTCACACATTCTCCCAGTCTTTTCTTTTATTTCTTATCAAAGATGTTAAACCCTTCTTATAATAAGCCCAAGCACACACTAAGACTAATACATGTACAGTTTAGCGAAAGTCAAGCCAGATGGTGGGAGCGGTAAGAAGAGGCCAAAAAGATAGTTCTTCAAAAAACTGACTCTGGATATTTGGATTTATTACAAAGATTAAGTACCATTTCTGGCCCACAGCTCCATTGAAGCAAGAAAAATTTGCACAGAATTCTCAGATAACAAGAAAATAATGTTTCATATCATCAATCAGATGGACCAGGGAGAGTACTCAATAGGCAGCATTATACCTTTTCCACTTTTGCAGCCATCTCATATTCAAAATGGTTTCCCATACTCAAAGCTGTGACCTATTCAGAGCAGAAACACGAAAAAGAAGACAATGAGACAAAAATATATCAACGAAAAAAGAGCAAATTAGTCATGCACCAAGATATACAGCGTTAATCAGTTACTTATGTTTGACAAATATTTTAACATGCACACATATCTATACATTTGGGCTCCCATTTCCATGTGCAAATCTTTTTGGCAAGATATTTTTGCGGCAGAGATGTGGTTCACCCATTAGCGTCGAGGTGAATTATCTTCTGGTTTGGTTCCACCCCTAACTGTTTGCAGCCAAGGTCATTATAGCAAACAAAGTGATGTGGCTCGCAAGCTAACTTGTAACATTTCATTAGTATGTTATGTCTTAGGAAAGAGAAATGGTTCACGAAAACTATGGGATATCTAACTTTAGTGAAGATACAAAGGGGAAATATCTTTGAATGAAATAAAAGATCATGCAGTCAAGAATAAGATTGGAAAATAAAGGTAAATACCGAATTGCCATGATGGTAAATCGTAGGACTATCATCGGGGCCCCAACCATATTGAATCACCATCCTTGTAGCTATCTGTCACAAAATACTATGAATTATTAGGTCCCAGTATCCACAACAGAGTATATGAGACAATTACAGTTCAAGAGGGCAAGAAGAGAATTTTACAACCTCTTGTGCCTGCTTCAGCTCTGATGAAAAAAGAATGTTTTCTTCCTCAAATGGAAGCAATAGCTGGGCCGCAACATAAGAACCAAAGCAAAAAACTAGTCTTTTTTCAAGATATGATCTTGATTCAACATTCCCACTGATAGAACCTTCATTTTCAGCCTTGGTGATCTTAGTACACCCAATTCCCTGAAATCAGCAGGCCCAAACTTTGTAAAAGTCAACATCTTCGGGACAGACCAAGCACACAATCCAATGAGGCAATCCCTCATGGGTTTAGGTAGGAACATTAGTTGTAAGCACACCTCTATGTGTCACTATGAGAAATCACCAAAAGGTATAGGGAAAAAATACATAAGGAGTTAATGGGAGTGCCAGCGTACAACTCACCCAACCTTATGGAAGACTAATCAAACCACTGAGGCAGCAAAGGAGATTCGTTACTTGAAAAAGCAGGGAGGATAATGCGGATAGATAAACCCCCAAAGAGGGTTTCAGTACTAAATATGGTCTACTCTTACAAGGGTAAAAAGAAAGTACATAAGCATTACAACAACAACAATAACAACACCTCTGTCCCAAACAAAGTCGGGGTCGGCGATATGAATTCTCACTTCTTTCTTCAAGCTCAACTCATATATCATAATCATGCCAAAAATAAAATAATAATAGTGAAAATAAGTTTAATATAAAAGAAAAATGCTAACATTTAAAGCGTATCCCTAAGACCCTAACTAGTAAGTTTCACCTATATGGATCGTTATCTTCCAATGTTCCAATTTTTAGCTAAGTCTACACTGCTTCCAAGAATTTGTAGGTCTAAACAACTTTTTCTTTTTGTTTTTTTTGATAAGGTAACATATTTATATATGAATAAAAGACTACACAAAAGTTGTGAAGTCACCCATAATTACAACGGGGCCTAATAAGAAAAGACACTCCTAGTCCTTTGTCTTCTCATAAGGATTCTAAAACATCAAAAATAGATTCATGATCTTCTAAATATTCTCCTTGACACAAAAAGTAAAAAAGAACTAAACATTTCATTTTTATCTTTTAAATGTTGTTGTATCTATCTTCAAAGCATCTTTGATTTCTTTCTTCCTAGATTGTCTACCAGATGCAAGCTGGGACAATCTTCCATCTCTCTTTTATTACCGGATAAGTTGCCTTCTCTGTTCCAACATGTTAAAACTTCAGGTATTCATCTTGGCATAACCTACAATATTCATGTGATTTTAGGTCTACCTCCTCATGTGGTCCATATCTGCATTAGTGTCAACCTCACATAATGTGTTTGTGGAAGAGAGACAGATTTTGGATGCAGCTTTGATGGCAAATGAAGTTGTGGACTCTAGAAGGAAAAAAGGAAAACTTGAGAAGGCTTTTGATCATGTTAATCGGGAATTTTGGATATTTTAATGGTGAAGATGGGGTTCAGTGAACGACGGAGAAGATGGATCAAGGTTTGCATTTCCACTGTCAGGTTCTCTGTTCTTGTCAAATGGTAGCCCTTGTGGTTATTTTGGTAGCTCGAGGGGCCCCAGACAAGGTGACCCCTTATCCTCTATGTTATTTATTCTAGTGATGGAAGCTCTGAGCAAGATAACGGATAGAGCAGCGGATGGTGGTTATTTGAGGGGTTTCACGGCTTTGATTAGGGAGCATAGTACTGTAAGGGTTTCAAACTTGCTCTTTGCAGATGACACATTGGCTATTTTTTGTGATGCATATATTAACCGGCTGACATACTTGAAATAAGTTCCTAAGTGGTTTCAGATCGTGCCATGTCTCAAAATCAACATCAGCAAGTGAGAGATTTCCCTAGTGGGCGAGGTAGACAACTTTGAAGAAGTAGCTCAAGTATCAATGGTAAGGTGGACTCTTTACTTACTGGGCTACGACATACTTTGGCTTGCCTCCGTGTGCTTCAAATAAGGATCTCGCAGTGTGGAGTCCTGTTATTGAAAGGGTTGAACGGAGATTAGCAGGGCCAAAGCGGTACTTGTTGAAGAAAAAGACGTACTCACTAAAAGCAATTTATTAAGTATTCCCACTTACTATTGTTCTTTGTTGCAAGCACCAGTGAGAGTCACGGGAAAATTGGAAAGGCTTCAAAGAAATTTTGTATGGGATGCGGCAGATAGCACTGGAAATATCCACCTGGTAAATTGGGAGGTTATTACAACACCAAAGTGGGGTGGACTAGGCGTGAAAGATCTTAGGGTGTTCAATAGAGCTCTAACGTGAAAGTGATTATGGAGATTTGGGATGGAGGAGCACGCCTTATGGAGGGAGATAGTAGTTGAGAAGTATAGTTTTATGGAAGGGGATGGAGAACTAGAACTATTACTATTCCATTTGGGAGCAGCATGTGGAGGAGCATAATGAAGGGGTGGGAGGACATCAATGGTCATCTTTAGGGTTGGACATGGGGAAGAACTAGCTTTTGGAATCACAAGTGGTACGGGAAAGACTCCTTGAGGATTTCATTGCCTAATTTGAACCCAGAATGAGTTGACATTCCATCATATTCATAGGGAGTATGAAGGGGAAGTACTTTGGGAGTTTCAAAGGTTAGTGGAGTTACTTTACAGGCAAATTAGACCTCACTTTAACAATGACTCGTGGAGATGGGCGCTAAGAAGTGATGGTTTGTTCACACTCAAATCTTTCTACCTGAGTTTGCTGGTGAGAGAAGAGACGCGCTTTCCACATTAATCAATATGGATTCCTAGGGCACCTAGGAAGGTGTGTTTATTTGCATGGTTGGCAGCAAGGGGAGCGATTCTTACAGCTGAGAATCTGTGTAAGAGAAGCATTACCTATGTCATTTGGTGCTACATGAGCAAACGCTCGGGTAAAGAAGTTGATCATCTAGTGGTGCATTGTAGAGTGGCATCGGGTTTGTGGAGGTTGTTCGTTGTACAATGAGTGATGTCAAGTACTGTTAGAGATGTATTGCACGTGTAGGCTGGTAGACATAGTAAAAGAAGACAAAAGCCACGGAAGGTTGCCCCCTCAGCTCTTATACAGGTCGTATAGAGAGAGAAATAGGAAAGCTTTGAGGGAATTGAAAATGATTTTGTACACTCGAGGAATAGCCTTTGTCTTTGATTGTTTTTTGGTGCACCTTGAAATTCCCACTTGTATAGATGATTGAGCGTCTTCGGTAGAAAATCATACTTTGTAGTAGATTCTCTACTTTTTGGTATACCTTTTGTAACGGGAGCTTTCCCATTTATTTTAGTAATACCATTTACCTTATCAAAGAAAGATATGGCCAAACCATCTCAGCGACCTTCTCTCGTTTTATCCTCAATGTGTGCTACTTGAAGCTTCTAGCGAATGTGGTCATTTTTAATCTTATCTAATCTTGTATAACCGGACATCCAAAAGTACATAAACATTAAGTTGACAATTTATATTCATCCTTTTAATTTCATTAATTTATCACAACTCTCTCCCCATATTCATCCAAACGAGTAAACCAATAATTGAAACTCACATGTATGGAAAATGTCCAAGAACATAATCATCAAGTTATACTTTCTTAGTCCCATTTTATGTGACGGTATTTGATTATGCACGAAGTTCAAGAAATAAAGAAAGACTTATTAGGAAATCGTGTGTCACATAAAATGAGAAAGAGGGAGTATTATGTACCTTAAAGAAAAGCACAACATAACAACATATTCACCCAACTAGAACTCAAAGGCTCAAGGATTGCTTCTTGATGCGAAGGCGAAAATAAAATAAACAGCAAAATAAGAAAAATGTAGAGAATAGTAGAAAATTTCTATTCCCTTTTCCTTCTATTTTTGGAGGCAGAAGTTACAAACGACAACTACCCAGTGAGATCCCACAAGTGGGGTCTGGGGAGGATAGCTAGCCTACCCAGTGAGATCCCACAAGTGGGGTCTGGGGAGGATAGCTACCCCGATGGGGTAGAGAGACTGTTTCTGATAGACCCTCAGCTCAAGAAGACGAAAAGAGACAATACATCAGTACCATCAACAAAAAACCATAGAAATAATAACAACATCACAAGAACCAGTAAATAAATGGAAAAGGCAGAAATAATAACAAGTAAATAATGCCCGACACTATGTAACGGAAGAGTAGCGCGAACACGACATTGACCACTAGCAGTCTTAAGACTAAATCCAATCAGCCTAGCCTCACTGGTAGACTAAATACGCTCAACTACCTCCTAACCTACAACCTTAATGCTCACCCTCCACAGCTTCCTATCGAGTGTCATGTCCCTCGGAGATATGAAGCCTCGTCATATCCCACCTAATCACCTCTCCCCAATACTTCTTAGGCCGCCCTCTACCTCTCCTCGTACCCACCAACGTCAACCGCTCGCACCTCCTTACCGGGGCATCCAAGCTTCTCCTCAGTACGTGCCTTTTTGGAGGCAGAAGTTAAGAGAATAAAATGCTCATACAGCTGATAGGGGTGTAATTACTGAGTAGTGAGCAACTGAACGTACTCCCTTTATTTTTCTTTGATAAAGCAAATAACCCTGTTCTTTTAACAAGAAAAGTAACTGATTTTATTAAAGATGGGAGAAGAAAACTCATGTATACAAGTATACCAAAAAGTAGAGAACCTATACCAAACAATTGAACATACTCTTGTAAGAGCTTAGCACTAATTCTGATGAAACAAACTACATCTTCAGGCAATGAACAGATATTGCAGTAAATATTACATGTGTAGATGACATTTTTCTAATCACTAGAATCACCAGGTATTGATAATTGATAACAAATCTGCATATAATGCTTTGATCCATAATGGCCAGCACGCTAATTGGTGGTCATAGAAACATATCTGGAAAACTAAAATTCCATATAAGGTGGCCTGTTATGTGTGGCCTGGTAGCAAAAGAAGCTTGCCTGACAATATGAAAATTTAAAGAGAAGGGGGATTAATTTTGAGAATAAAGAGAAGGGGGATTAATCTATGTTCAAAATGAAATTTGTATGGGAAGAAGCTAGAGAGCGGCAGCCATTTGTTTTTGCATTGTGAATAACTGATCAACTTTGGCAGCTTTTCCTAAACGTGATAGGCATTACATGGATAATGCCAAGATCAACGAGGGAGTTGTCGGCATGTAAGAACTGTGCCAGACACAAGACAGATGGAAATTAATCCATGCATGCATATGGTGGACTATCTGAAAAGAAAGAAACTCAACATGTTTTGAAGATAGATATAGTTCTACCCAGAAGATCAAGATGAATTGCATTTTACTTTTTCATTTTTGGTGTAAAGAAACTTATACAGATGATACAGTCTCTATTAGAAGCTTTAGAATCCTTGTAAGAAGAATCAATGATGAATTGGAGCTGTCCTTTGTTTTGTAAATTTAGCCTCCAGCACTGCCTTTGGGCTGAAGTTTATAACTTATGTTACCTTTTTCTCAACAAAAAAAAAAAACACAAAGCTCTCCTAAATAATCTGTGATCTCCGATCTGGTTCCAAAGTAAAATTTGTGTACAACAAACAACAAAAAGGTTGGCCACCATTAATCAAGTGTTGACTGATAACTTATTTTCTTTTTGTGACACTTAGTGCGACTCTTACAGTCTTACTCTGTAGAACCATCACTTCTCTCATAGATCAATAACATCAGTCCGAGAAGTTTCCCTTGCTTTCTCTTTTAAGAAAATGACAAAGATATAACTGCAATCATACTATAAAAAAGCTAATTCTAAAGAAGAAGCAGAATATCGTACCTCCCACGAGAAAGGCTCAAGCCACAGATTATCCACAATATCGAAGTTTGGTAGAAGAAGAGCAATTAAACTCCGACCGGCAGCCCAAACAGCATGCGGAAACTTTGTTTCCATTGTCCACTACAAAAAAAATTAAATGAACAGTAAATTTCATGTTGTATCTCACATGAAGAGACAATGAATATGCTTTCAGTATAGGCAGTTTTAGTTAATCACTATTAACTATAGACAACTCAGCTCTACAAAATATAGAGCTGGTTAATCTTTTTTGCCAGTAGTTCACAAAGTTACTGAACTACTAACAACGAGACTGAAGAATGCACTTCAAATCCCTGGCGCTTGAAATGCTTTCATTGATGAGAGGCAGATTCTTGATGTGGTTTTAATTGCTACTGAACTAACTGGTTCGAGAGAATTGAATGAAAGTGCTGGTAATAGACTTGGAAAAAGGATAATGATTCACAAAAACGGAGTTCATTGATCGAAAGATGGGTTCCAAGAAAAATGGAGAAGCTGGATTAGTACTGCATATATTGTCAGATTCTCAATCTCCATTAATAGTCTACTCGTTTTCTTTGAAAACTCTAGGGGTTTTAGCAATGATGCAATATCACTTATGCCTCTGTCTTTGTGATGGGAGGCATAACCTAGATAAAGCAGCAGAAGGTGGATATCTGAAGGGCCTCCAACCAGGACATGGGCCGGCTAAGTCTAGCAATAGCTCACCTCCTCAAATATGATACCTTAGTTGTTGTGTGATGCGGTTGAAAATGAACAGATAGAGTATACAGCTAGTAGCAAACGGTGAGGCTGGTTAATCTAAAATGAATGTGACATCATCCAAGTTGGGAAGTGCAGTTTAACCACTTAAACAAATCCATGGGTTCAAGCTGAGTTAAACCCCACCCATCTATTTTGATCTTCCTTTGCTGCCTCAAAGATGTTCAGGTGTGAAATCCATAACTTCATAAACTTAAAGAATAAATGGACTTCTGGCAGAAAGAATATTAGTCCAAGGAGGTAAAGCTGTCACTATTTTACAAGCACCTTAACTTGTTTACCTACCAACTATGTCCCTTTCTGTATTCTTGCTTCACTGGCAAAAGAATTTATCTGCTTTAGAATTTCAGAAGCGGTGGAACCTAGAGGTTCAATAAAGTAGCATTTGGTTGGTATAGAGGTGATTGACTTGGAAGGTTAATATCATTTCTCAAATCTTTCTAAGATTTACTATCCAGTATACCCCTGCAAAGTGCCTAAGGAATTCATCAAAGGATGATGCCAAGGAGTGTTCAACAACCGTTTTGTGATTGTCATAATTCTATTGATGTTATGGGAAACCCCATATAAAAAACAATTGAGGACCTAGAGAAAATATGATTAACTTCTATAGAGATGGAGGAGAATTGTGAATCAAAGAGCATAGAGTTTGGTCCCTCAAGTAACAACGTCGTCCATTAAAAGGACTTACTTGGTGTTTGAAGGAAAAGAGAATTCTGCATTTCTTAACGAAGTGATTAATGTTTATACATACAGCACACACGATATTCCATCATGTAGAGATGATTCACTAGCTTTTTTAGAGCTTCAATAAAATCACCTATGAAAAGTCTCTTTTGATGTTCACAAATCGATAAGACACGATCATGTGCATCATAAAGAGAGTAGAAAATTGACAATTTTGTAATATCAAGGTGGAGAGTTGATGCAAGATCAAGAAAGCCCAGAATCCAAGAAATTCAAAAAGTCCAAGAATCCAATTAAGATTAGGATTTCTTATTTCCTCTTTTAGCATGATTATATTTGTAGTTCTAGTCTGTTAGATAGTTATGTACATAATATGAATTAGTCCTAGTCCCACATAGAATAGGAGTATGATATGTATTGTATAAATAGGGCTCATTGTATTATAATTAATATCAATAATTATGGTATCAGAGCAATCATGAGAAATTTAACGTTGTGCATAAATTCCAGCAACTCCGGGAAGAAAAAATCAGTCGACCGGAAGTCTTTTTCCGGCAAACACAGGTCTACAGCAAGTAAAGAGACACTTTTCGTCAGTGTTGTGCAAAAAACAACACCACCACGAAGTAGATCGGCCTCCGGCGACCAACCCACAAATCTCCTTCAGAAGACCCTCCACGCGTCGCCGGAAGAAAATTTTCTGGCGAAGTTCCGCCTCACGCGCCGGCGCGTGGGCAACCTTCCGGCCATTTTTTGGTGACGACTCTTCAAGACAGATTGTTCCCCTTGCAATTCCGATCATGCCCATCCAATTTAAATTAAATTCCGGCCACTATGAAATTTTTCCGGCGTGAACAGTGAGTTTTCCAGCGAGAACAATAATTCAAGGAAAATTTGTGCTTTTTCCGACGCAATATTATAATGGCATTTGTATCAGAAGCCTTTAACTCACAATTCGTTAGATCCAATGCATTGAATTCAATCCAGATGATTTCTTTACCGGATTATATTGAGTTCCTTCAGTACAAAGTAGAAAGCTGTAAACAAACATCTTCAGGGATAGCTTCCGTAGTTCAAACAGATAGTAGCATGACTTGTCTCTCCCAATCTTCAACCTCTGAGTCTTGAGTCGTTGATTCAGGAGCATCTGATCATATTTTTGGTAATAAATCTCTTTTCACTAGTATTTCGTATTCTCAATCTCTTCCAACAGTCACAATGGCCAATGGGTCTCAAACCATGGCAACTGCAATAGGTCAAGCAAGCACACTTCCTTCCTTACCTTAAGATTCAGTTCTTTATGTTCCTAATAGTCCTTTTAATCTCATAGTCGTTAGTCGCTTAGCCGAATCACTTAAATCCGCTGTTTTATTTTTTGATGACCTTGTTTTTATACAGGAACGCAATACAGGGTGGATCATTGGTATCGGGCGTAAATCAGATGAACTTTATTACCTTATCTTTGCAAAATCACATGGACTCACACATTGTCTTCCTTCAATAACTTGTCTTGTTACCGTACAGATTCACCAAATTTTTTACATAAACGGTTGGGACATCCCAGTTTGTCAAAACTTCAGAAAATGGTATCTAGTTTATCTCACTTGTCCACTATAGAGTGTGAGTCATGTCAGCTCAGTAAGCATACCCGCTCCCATTTCCCTCGGCGTCTTGATAATCGAGCAGATCACCTTTCACTTAAGTCCATTAAGATATTTTGGGTCCTAGTCGAGTCAGTTCTACTTTGAGATTCCGCTACTTTGTCAGTTTCATTGATGATTATTCCAGGTGCACTTAGATATTTTTGATGAAAAATCGGTCTGAGTTGTTTTCTATTTCCTAGACCTTCCACGCTTCCATGCTGAAATTCAAAATCAATTTCTATCCGCACATTTCGTAGTGATGCCTTAAGAGTATTTGTCTTCCCCATTTCAGCAGTTTATGAACTCTTGGGATTATTCATCAAACATCTCGTCTATACACATCCCAACAAAATGGGGTAGCCGAAAGAAAAAATAGACATCTTATTGAAACTGCTCGTACCCTACTCATACAATCTCATGTTCCGTCGCGTTTTTGGGGGATGCAGTTCTTACATCTTGCTATCTTATTAATCGTATGTCATCTTCACCTATCCTGAATCAAGTTCCACTCTCTGTGTTGTTTCCCCACTTACCTTTGTTTTCTCTTCCACCCCGTGTCTTTGGGAGCATGTGTTTTGTTCATAACCGTACTCCAGGAAAAGATAAGTTAGCTCCTCGTGCTCTTAAGTGCATATTTTTGGGTTACTCGAGAACGCAAAAGGGATATCGATGTTATTCTCCTGACCTTAGGCAGTACCTTATGTTTGTTGATGTTACCTTATATGAAACCCAATCATACTTCACAAGTCCAGGTAATCACTTAGATATATCTGAGGTGCTACCAGTTCCTAACTTTTGGATATCCAGTCACTATCTCCCATTCATCTTCACCTACAGCTCCAGCTCCAGCACCTACACCTCCAGCTCCCCCACCTATAGCTTTAGTTCCACCACCTAAAGCAGTCTCCTCGAGCCTGCTTTGGTAAGTTCAGCACAGTTATTCAGGAGTTCGGCATGACTCGTAGTGAAGTTGATCACTCTGTGTGTTTTATCGGCATTTTGCTTCAAATCTCAGTATTTTTCTGGTAGTTTATGTAGATAATATTGTTATTACCGGCAATGATCAGGATGGTATTACTAAGTTGAAGCAAAATCTCTTTGAGCACTTTCAGACTAAGGATCTGGGCAGATTAAAGTATTTTCTAGGTATTGAGGTCACTCAGTCTAGCTCAGGTATTTTTATCTCACAAAGGAAGTATGCCTTAGACATTCTTGAGGAGACATGAATGACAGGTTGTAGACCTGTTGACACTCCTATGGATCAGAATTCTAAACTTCTACCAGGATAGGGGGAGCTGCTGAGCGATCCTGCAAGATATAGGCAGTTGATTGGTAAATTAAATTACATCACAGTGACTAGACCTGGCATTTCCTTTCCGGTGAGTGTGGTAAGTCAGTTCCTCGATTCTCCATGTGACAGTCATTGGGATGCAGTTGTTCACATTCTTCGATATATAAAATCAGCTCCAAGCAAAGGATTATTGTCTGAAGATCGAGGTCCAGCAAATTGTTGGGTACTCAGATGCTGACTGCGCAGGATCACCTTTTGATAGACGTTCTACGTCCGGATATTGTCTTTTAGTAGAAGGTAATTTGGTGTCTTAGAAGAGCAAGAAACAGAATGTGGTTGCTCGGTCTAGTGCAGAAGCAGAATATCGAGCAATGGTTGTGGCAACTTGTGAGCTAGTTTGGATCAAACGTTTGCTTAATGAGTTGAAATTTGGTGAGGTCAGCAAGATGGAACTTATGTGTGATAACCAAGCTGCCCTTCATATTGCATCAAATCTGGTGTTCCATGAGAGAACTAAACACATTGAGATTGACTGTCACTTTGTCAGAGAATATATACTTTCAGGAGATATTGCTACAAAGTTTGTGAAGTCAGATGATCAGCTTGCAGATATTTTCACCAAGTCCCTTACTGGTCCTCATATTAGTTACATATGTAACAAGCTTGGTACATATGATTTGTATGCACCGGCTTGAGGGGGAGTGTTAGATAGTTATGTACATAATATGAATTAGTCCTAGTCCCACATACAATAGGAGTATGATATGTATCTATATTATATTAAAAGCACGAAGCCCCTTAGCGAAATGTCGTTCGCCTTTTTTACCCTTCAAGAATTGGTTTTACATGGATACAATTGTAAATTAAATAACTTTCCTAATATTTAGGACTTTAAAAAAAGTCAAATTTGATTTACCAAATCGTTCCTTATTTGAATTAGGTAAGAAATCCTAAATCTTTCCTCAATTTTATAACCTTTTCAAAAATTAAGAATAACATTAATATCAATTTATGGTACACATTAGGACTAATAATAGTGATGAAAACTTCCTTCCAAGTTTTCATGTTCACGTTAGTTATTAGTTTTTTTCTTCTATTTTTTCCTTAAATATAATTATCATTTATATTATATTTGAATAAATTTATTAGTGATAAATATTTATACAATTATGAGAAATTAAAATATGTCAGCATAAATATACATTCCATGTTAGATCTAATGATAAATGCCAGTCATTTTTATATGTTAGATATTACAATTGATTTTTAAAATTTTCAATGAGCTAATATCTTAATTCTATATAGTTTAAGCTCTTAGTAAAAATAAAAAATATAAATAGAGAAAGAATAAGTATGAAATTATAACTAAAGTCGATAATATTGACCAACACTCCTTCGATCTTTCTTATTCTTAATTATAAATTTATAACCGGTCATAAAATTAAAATCAATTAATTCTATAAGATTTAATTATATTAGAAAAAAATAAGAAACAAAAATAGAGAATGACTTTTTGTAAAAAAAAAATCGTTTGATCCTTTGGGTATATATAATAAATGTCTTCCTTTAGTCAAACACAACTTTTATTACACTTATGTACCAAAATTTAAAACACATTCTAATTAACACTGTAATTATATATAAATTATTTCAATATCCACGATTATTATAATGTTTTACTCAATATCAAATTCTAGAATTCCTTTTTAAACAATAATTAACAATTAAGTATACATAATTTAATGATATTTATATAATTTTTAAAAACTTCATACGGATCGATGGGATACACGCGCATAGCGCATACCTTAAAATGTACATTATTCATCTGTTCGGGTAAATAAATTTCATTACCTACTGAAAAATGAATGTTATAGAATCACTTTGATACTATTTCACATTCTTCATCATAAATATTTTAAGGATGTTAGTCTTAAAGGATGGTGCAAAAATTTAAGTCTTATAATATAAATGTTTTGCTAATCACTATAATTGTATTGCGCGCGAAAATATATTATAATATTTTGAAAGTTATATCTCATTAATTGAATTTAGAATGGTTGTAAATAAACTACTTATAAAAACAATCTACAAATAAACCCTTATTTGATATTAATATGTAAATTTATAAATAAATATTCGTTTGATATAATAATTTTTCTTTTTTTGTACAGTTAAATACTAAACGAATTGGAAAATGGTGGTCTATGTATGTTCAACTCATGCAAATTAATTACTTTGTAATATGACATCAATGCACTTTTTAATCTTTGCAATCTTTTGTCCAAGTTATTCTTTTGTATATACATTTGGTTTTAATATGTAAGTTTGTAAATAAATTTTTGTTTGATATAATCAAAAAAACATGCAAATAAACTACATTTAGACATTTGACAAACTTGAAGAAAGATGGTGTGTTTTACTCAACTAATGTGAACTAATTATTGTATATTGAGTTGTTAGTGCATTAGAAAATAATTTTTTGTAATCTCCTCAATCCTTGTGTTGGGTGTCTTATTTTAAATCTATATACGATTTTAATATGTAAATCTATAAATAAATATTTGTTTGTTAATCTTTAAAATAATCCATAAATAACTGTATATTATGGCGTTTATTTGATGTATAAAGCAATAAATTTTCCTTAGTTTTTCAATCCTTAGTGTGAGTTAAATTTATACTCTATATTCATAATTTATTTTTATTCTATATATTATATACTTTTATGACAGTATCACGTGCAACGCACGTAAACTAACGCTAGTTGTATAAATAGGCTCATTGTATTATAATTAAACAGAATATCAATAATAGATTTTTCTCCCGTGCATTCTCACATAGTCAAACTAGGATTATTAGTTGGTATTCCATTCCTACTAGAATTCCTTTTCCTATTTTAGTTAGAATAGGCTTTCTTAACTTTATTCTTAATATAGTTTAATCAAGATAAGTTTTGCTTAACCTTATCAATTTTACTCATTGTAAGACCTATTTATAGGACTTAATATGCTGAAAATAAACATGGGTGATTAGTTTTTTTAAGCTCTTACTTCAAAAACGTGATTTGCTTTATATTTTGTTCTTCCTTTATTCAACGCTTCTTGCAATCTTGCGGGATTGAAGAACGTGTGTGTGAGGTTTCTTTTCATCTTACATTCTTCTAACGTGAGTTTGAAGAACGCTTCGGCTAGTTTTGTGAAAAACCTTAGCGGGGTGCTTTTGTTTTTCTCTCTTCTACGTGCTTGAGAGGTGCAAAACCTTGAAAGTACATCAAGAGTTCTCAAAGTCACATGTACCAGCACAGAAAACTCGGTTTTATGTGCCGTTGAATCACTTTTTGATAGTGCTGGCTGCAGCAAAACAGCTGCTCCAGTTTTGGAACTGAAGGGAGTGGCAACCAAGGGTACAACACCTGGAAAATAGCTCAACATGTACTCATGCATGGGCATTAAGGAGCAATTGGAAGGCTTCCCTTCCACCTTCCGAAACTTTGCTCTTCCTTTCCTTGTTTGCCCTAACTTTCATGGAACCCATGATACTGAAGCCTCGTACAGACTTTTCATTAAACTTTACGTAGATGGTCGTTGTTAGAGGCTTCTCTACTAGTAAACATTCTTATCATCAGCTTGCGTGATCAGAGGGAAACTGAGAATCCTACAAAAATAATTCCAGGAGAGACAAAAAAGTAATGACAAAAAAAGTTGTGTCGGATATAGTGAAATGATATTATGATCTAGGGAAAGGTTTCATTTCCTAGTATATCAAGAGGAACAATCATCACTCGAATAAAATATATATGATTTAACAACTGAACGTATAAATGAAAAGGCAATAAACATGAAGCATAAGTATAGCTTTACACCTAACTGGGGTCAAATCATTCATCAAAAAATGCATACTGATAAAGGAAATAAAAATGGGAATGCTTACATGAAGAGGAGGATTTAGCAATTCAATTCCGTTGCTTATTTGACCATAAGGCTCCATTAGATCAACAACATTTTCTAGATCCTCTTTCGTTAATGTCAATCCAAGATGATTCACCAGCATTCTGCTTAATTGCTTTACCGCTTTGGTCTTCCTTAACCATTTCGGGACAAGGCTGCTGAAGGTCTGCAGAATAGCAAACCCAATTATCCAGTTGAGAAAAATGGCTAGTGAAGAGGACAAAGGTAAAATTCTTCTTTTTTGTACGCGGAGAATCTCAGTGATGAAGCTTTTGAGAGATGTTATGGAGTATATACATAACAATTGAAGAAAACAAGTGTATAGAAAATCAGCCCATGGTAGCTGAACATGGTGAAACTCTACATTTTACAGAGAAACTTCATCAAGTTCAGCTTCCCAGTCCTTTGCAAATCGCTCAATGTAGCAGTGCTTGATTTTTTCATCATAAGATTGGTTTTTACGAAATGCGTAATTGTTTTTAAAAATAAGAATTTAATTTTTAAGAGATTTGTTCTCATGAAGTTCAGGATTTCAGATGTATATCAAAACCAGAATGACAATGTCATGGATGTGCCCTTTGACCATGTTCTTGAAATTCTCAGAAGCATCAAATACATGTCTAGTCTAGAAAAGAGCAACGACATCCATAGTCATCTCATTCCCCCTTTTCTATTTCTCTAAGTAGACTCGCGGATATCATCTTTTCTTGTTCGCCTTTAATTATTAGCTTTCAGCTTCTAACATAATGTCACGAGACTCCTAGGCAGCTGGAGCCAATTCTGATGCAGCAGGCTTTATAGGTTAGATAAGCGAGAATGTTACTACCACAACCTTTATAGGCACCATCAGATTTTCATTTCAAGATGTAAAAAGCCCTATTAGTCTCCACGCTTTTAGAATAATTATTAAATGGAGATAATGTTTTAACAAGACGTTCAAGCCCTATATTTGCAACATTATTCAAAGTATTACCATGACCACTATGTGCAAAGAGCTGAACTGCTCAGGAAAGTGAACAACAGCATAGACGAATAAAGTATCTCATATCATAGGGAGTGAACATTAGAACAAAAATCAGTCTCTGTGCGTTAGAATATGGAGGCGAAGCTAATTGACATCCTTTTATAGATGCTTTTTATAGTTTTCTCCATACCATACACTGAATGTCAGGGTTATCAAAAACCTTTAGGGTAGATTGCATATTTTCATACATCAGCCCAATAGCTGCAAAATTTGAAAATTTAGCCAGTCAAAATTATTCAAGAGTACACATAATGTCGTGATTTAGAAACAATAGGCAACAACCTATGCAATTCACACCCCCGAAGCAAGAAGATGGGAACAATTACTTTTTCAAGCAATGACCCAAAGCATAATGTGTTTCTATCCAGACTCAGATATACTGGTCCTCTAAACTATGTATTTCATGGTTATTAGGATAGAAAACAGATGCTCATAATTTGCCAAGTTTATTCTCTTTTACTGGGTAGACTTGGACAACAATAAGAGTATGCATTTTGTTCACGAGCTCCAATCAAATGAAATATTTGCATTATTCCAACAATCATAATCCCATGACTTAACTACCATACCCAGAATATACTCTCACAGCCTATTTCAGGATACTGTTAGCTGTCTCTTTTTTCTTGGATAAGGTAAGTGAAATGTCATTAAAAGGCATCACGAAGATGCAGAGATTATAAAAGTCAGCTCTAATACCAAAAAAAACTATCATAAGGCTAAGGAGCTGACAAAATCCAGAAACATATCAGAGTTATTTACAGGGGAAAGTTTCACACAACTAAAAAGGTTAACCAAACATTTAGCTTTCAGGTGACTTCTAGGAGTTGAAATACCATCAAAACAACTGCTATTTCTTTCAATCCAAATACACCAACTGGTAGCTGTCTCATATTAGAAAGTTCTTTCACTAAGCAGTGCTGTTTTTATTTCATGTTAAAGTACTTTACATCCTCAAAATGGAAAATGGCGTTCTCTCTACTTCTGGATCCCTTCACATTCAAGTATAGAAAGCTTAATTATCTGAAGATCCAATAAAAATGGCTGAATTAATACTGATATAATAAAAATGGCTTTAGTAATACTCCTCGATGCAGCCGGTACACTATTAAAAACGGGTCATACTGCTAAAAACTATAAACTGACTGGCAAAACACTTTAAACTGATGGGGAATGAGAAAGGACCGGCAACAGGCTTTGAACGCTGAAACCACCAGAAAACTCCATGAGAGAACTGCCTGAAGCTCGAGAAAGCCTAAAAAACACAAATGAAAAAGGAACAAGGGGGAGCAAACCCTAGAGGAAGGACAAACAACCCGTGCTTTTCTGAAGCCACAGAATTTCACAAGTTGCCTGAAGCTTGAGTTAAAACTTCGAATAAACAAGAAATGAAAGCAAAAGAAGGGAAGCGAACCACTAGGGGAAGGTTGTAAGACCTGGGTTCTTCTTCCTTTAGGCCACAACCTAGGCAGCAAGCTCCTAATGTGTTTGCTAGCAATCTTAATAGGGAGGTGGGCCTTATGGGGTCACAAAATCAGGTAAATACAAGAAGGTATTAGGATTGTAGAAACTAGAAAGAGAGGGAAGAAGAAGGATCTTCGAGGACAGCCTTTAAGGGCAATAATTGGGGGCAGTTGTTAAACTCCATGTTTCAAAGAGATGCTTCAGTTGGAGTTAGCTAGGGGTAATAAGGTGGGTATAGGGGGTTGCCGGGGAAAAGGGGTGGAGTTAGGGGAGCAACATAAGCACAATGCCTTTCGACCTCCGGCGAGCAAACCCCAACAAACCACTTCAGGAGACTCACCTCCATGTGTTGTCAAGTAGCCTCCCAAAGTTCCAACACTGTTGATGCATCAGATCCACATGTCGGATGCGTGAAGCCTTGTCTGTCCATCTTCCAAAGCAGATCTCTTCTCCTTGGAGGTTGGCCAGTGATTCCTTGTCACCACATCCAAATTCCGACTGCCGAAGCCCTAGTCCAGTGACTCCAATCAACCATATCTTTCCATTATATTCTTTTTTACTTTTTGGTATATTCCTTTATATGGGTGTAATATGAGTGTTTCCCCATCATTAATAAAAATATTTTACCTTATCAAAAAAAAAAATCAAATTGCATTCTTGATTAAAAAAATGATTCAATTGCATTTCAGCTTTTTTCCTTGATACCTACACATCGTTAAAGTGCACATAATATGCCCTATTTTACATAAGGAGTAATTGGTGCACTTAATGTGCCCTTGATACATAAGGAGTCATTTATAAACTGTATTGGCATGCAAAGCAAAAACAAAATGCCACGGAGGGATTACTAGGCAAGTTATAGTAAAACATGCAGTGGACTAACATTAGACTCCCCAAAGTGAAAAAGATAAATCCTAATTACAGAAGCATAACAACCAATAGTGGAAGAGGAAGTGTGCACAGATAAATATGCTGGAAAGGAGCTTGAAGTACATGCTGATACAGTGCAGTAAATTAGCTAGTATTGGCAGTAATTACCGCAAACCAGCTGCAGTAGGTCATAAGCTCATCTATGTCCAGGAATTTGCTTCGAAAGGCACTACCTTCCAAGGCCACGGGAACAAGTTTTAGTTCACTTGGACGCAAAAGAGCTGTTTTCACTGCGACCTGTTAGGCAAAGTAGCAGTTTTATAAAATATCAGAACTAAATTTGACAAAGCTCTTTTGCTCTGCATTTAACATATAACAACAATAACTTCTAAACAAGTTGAGAACAGCAGATGAAAACAAAGCATAATCAACATAACATTTGCAAAGAATCACTAAGTTGTGACACTGAAATATGTAATACAAATCATGCAAAACTACCAAAATAGGTTTAAATTATCGCTGCCGACAGACTTCCACAAAATTGTAATCATTTCTAGTTCAGATAATCAGGTATCCAAGTCAACAGAATTTAGAATACGTCATCATCATGATCTAGGTTTATTCTCATGCCCCATATGATCAAGAAGCTTTTCAAATTAGTAAGGAGCTGTCTAATAGCCTGTTTGGCCAAGCTTCTCCAAAACCAAAAGTGCTTTTTTTAATTAAAAAGTGCTTTTACCGAAGTTGAAGTGTTTGGCCATGCTTTTAGAAGGAAAAAAAATGCTTTTAAGTAGAAGCAGCAGCAGTTTTGGAGAAGCAGAAAAAAGTAGCTTATCTCTAAAAGTACTTATTTGAAAAGCACTTTGAGAAAAATACACTAAGGAGTTTTTAAAAGTTTGGTCAAATGTTGCTCAGAATTACTTTTCAAATTAATTATCCAAACACAAAGTGCTTCTCACCAAAAGTACTTTTGAAAAAAGCATTTTTGAGAAAAAACACTTCTCAAAATAAGATGATTTTTGCAGCTTGGCCAAACAGGCTATAAGAACTGCTTCCAGAGTTATACTTATTAAAAAAAAAAATAACTGCTTTCAGAGTTTGAAGTAGCCTGAGCTTCTCTTTAATTCAATAAACTTGAAGGGCCTATATGATCCTCTGACAAAAATGATAATTGATGAGCTCTACAAGAGTAGAGTCTGCAGACCAAATGAGTCCACCTTTCTCCAATCAACAAAATCTATAAGTTCTTCATCCATTGTTCCTTTTGCAGCTATCGTAAGTATCTTTTCTCTTTCTGCTTGAGTAGGCCGCTGTAGACGGAATATCCTATCCATCCGGCCAGGACGTTGCAGGGCCTCATCGATTTGCTTGAGATTTCTAGTAGTAGCCATCAAGACCACACCATCCTGTTTTTCAAACCTGCAACATAAGATGGTATGAGAGAACAGTAAAAAACTAAACATGAAGATGCATTTATTATTTACTTCAATCAACATTATGCTTTGACCAATTACAAGGTAACAATGACCTGAAGTATGTCCTAGTTACAGTTTACAATATGTGAGAATCCTAGAAGAACAAAATCAAGCACAAAACTTATGTCCTTGCTTGCAACATAAACGTTTTGGATATATTATCTATAAACTATTACTACAACAAATAAGGAGATCAAAATTTGTTTGTCCTAAGCAAGATCAAGTGTGACAAGTCCTGTTGGTATAAACAAATTGGCATTCCTTAAATCATAGTGGCACCACTTACAGGCCTGGAAGTTTTGCCGACAATTGAATATAATTTTTTTTTAAATCCTCTAAGCACCAACAGGGCCATGAATTTACTAATATGAGTGCAGATAAGCCTGATTTTCCAAAATATCAAGGAAGACAGAGAATGCATTTCACCGGCACAGAGAAAACAAGGAAGACACAGAATGTATTTTCCTACTAGCTCATGAAGTGAGGGACCACAGACAACACCATTAACCCACGTGAGACTCTACCTGAGTATAAACTGCATTATTATATCCAATAGTGATGAAGAATGCATTTCACCGGCACAGAGAAAACAAGTAAGACAAAAAAGCAGGATGATGATGAAAAAAGAAAAAGAACATTATGTCTTAGTAATGATAAGAAGACTAGAGAAGGGAGTAATGACCAATGTAAGAACATTCGTGATATGATTAGAATGTTTACTTCTTCTTACAATTTGTTTTAAGGAAATTCAATGGAGAGTTTCACGTAGCTAGATGAATACTAAAGTTACTCTTAGGCATTGTTTCGTTCATCATTGTAGGTTGCTTACTTGGAACACAAAATCTGAACTCCATCTAACTTTTTGGCAGAAATTGGCGAAGATAATCACCCAAGAGAATGGACACACCTCATTGTAGGTGTATGCTGCAAACCTAAATCAAATAGGTTACCATGTTCCTTCTTTAAAAGTTTAAGCTTTAGATGATATGGTAGACACAACTCAATTTGGTATCAAAGTGGCACATGCCCTATGTTCGAGTCTCACCACAATCCATCAATAATAGATGTGTTGTGCTCAAGAAAAAGAATTAGGTTATTAGCATAATTCAAGTTGGATTGTTGATTGGCATGATTTCAGGAGATTTGATTATATTTAGGAGATTTGATTATATTTGATTTGATAGCTGGATTGATTATACAGATTTATTTTAAATCCTTACTTCGCATAAGGAAAAAGAAGGGCAGCCCGGTGCACTAAGCTCATGCTATGCGCAGGGTCCGGGTAGGGTCAGACCACAAGGCTCTATTGTACGCAGCCTTACCCCGCATTTCTGCAAGAGGTTGTTTCCACGGCTTGAACCCGTGACCTCCTGGTCACATGGCAGCAACTTTACCGGTTACGCCAAGGCTCCCCTTTATTAATTAGCATAAGGAGTTTTGTATAAATCCCTTGCTCATGGGATATAAACACACAGAATTACAAGAAGACTTTTCTTCTTCTCAAAATCTATATGGTATCAGATCCATTGGTGCCTTTTTTATGTGAGTTATCTCCCTCGCAGCACTACGGTTTCGTTTTTATCAAAGAGGTCGAGTTTTCTCTATAATGGTGGTTGTCTGCAACACAAACTCCTTGTGGTCAGGTTTGTTTTTGAAATTTTATTTTCTATTGGGGTTGTTGAAACATTCTGAGTCTATCCCTACCCGTATTGATTTTTTCGTTCACTAGAGTTAAGGTTCCGTCGAGATAGATTTGGTTTCCAGCGAGGCGGATTATTTTTGAGCAATTTTCTTCAAATTTCCTTCTAATTGGACAAAATTATGGAGACATTAAAGGAGACGATTTCGGGAGAAATCTTGTCTTCGGATGAAATTCAGCTTCTCCGTCGCCTCCTAGCCAAACTTGACTCGGTTAATGTTGTCACATCCAATTATGTGCAATCAGATATTGCCTTTGCTGCTCATCTTAATTTTTGGATTGTTGATTCTTGTGCCACATGACGGGCTCTTTAAAAGGCATTCAAAACTATTCTCCGGGTCGCAAAGGAGATAATGTTAAAATAGTCAATGGTTCTTTAACACCTATCTTTGAAACAGGTTCTGTCTTCTGTACTCCTAATATTAAACTATCATTTGTGCTCCATGTCCCTGAGTTCCCTGTCAATCTTTTATCTATTAGTGTCATCACCAAAGCTCTAAACTGTAATTTGGAGTTCTATCCCGATCATGGTATTTTTCACGATCTTCAAACAAGGAAAAACATTGGCTATGGTAGATTGGGTGATGACTTGTATATATTAGATGGAATTCAAAACTCTGGCCAAGCCTTTTTTGGGGAAAGTAAGGATGTCAACCAAAAAACAATACAGCGGCATACGGTTAGGACTCCCATCATTCTTTGTTTTGAAGAAATTATATCCCAATTTGTTTTCAAGGACTCGATTTGAATCTTTGTTCTGTGATGCGTGTGAATATGTCAAGCATACCAAAAACTCTTATCATGTGAGTGATAATAGAAGCACAACTCCGTTTGTGACTATTCATTCTGATGTATGGTGTCCTACCCAAACTGTTTCTTTCTCTAATAGTTAATGGTTTGTTACTTTCATTGATTGTTGCGCTAGGATGACTTGGGTATATTTGTTAAAAGCCAAAAGTGAAGTTTTCTCTTGTTTTTAGTCGTTTCATAAGATGATTTGTACTCGGTATGATGCCAAAATAAAAATATTCAAAACTGGTAATAGCAGTGAATAATACATGGATAAAAAATTAGGTGCTTATTTGGAGTCCAATGGGATCGTCCAACAAACTAGTTATCCTCGTACTAGTGCACAAAATGGGTCACCGGAAGAAAAAATAGGCATTTATTAGCAGTAGCAAGATCTTTTATGTTCACCATGCATCTACCAAAACCTTACTAGTAGGATGTTATTCTGGTGGCTGCCTATCTTATTAACAGAATGCCACTTAAAACACTCAATTTTCAAAGTCCTATCAAAGCTTTAAAGGGTAAGAATGAATATATTGTTCCTCCAAAGGTGTTTGGGTGTGTTTGCTTTGTCCACACTAGGAATTCTGTGAAACTTGATCCTTGAGCTATAACTTGTTTTTATTGGGTATTCTCCGACACACAAAGGTTACAAATGTTATCATCCTCCTTCTAAGAGCTTTTTTGTTAGCATGGATGTAACTTTCGAGAATCTGAGCACTGTTTAAGTATTACATCATCACCTCTTCAGGAGGACAGCAGCAAGGAGGAAGAGGTGATTCGACCTAGGACCATTACTGGACCTCTTGATGATATTGTCAAAGGGGAAGGGAAATTGGAGAAAAGGGGAGAATATTGGGCGTTTGGGTAGGCCTGATTTGAAAACTTACTCAAGGAGAAATAGAACCAAAGAAGCCATCATGCAATCTACCGAAGCTGAACCTTGTTCTACTGGTGAGTTATCCACATTTTCTAATGAGTTAGTTGTGCCTATTGCTCAAAGAAAAGGAGTCTGATCTTACACCACCAAACACTCTTTATCTAATGTTTCTCCTATAATTCGTTGTCTCCCTTCTGTAGAGCCTTTGCCTTGTCTATTCCACCGAATTGGAGGGAAGCTTTTGCAAATCCTAAACGGAAGCAAGCTATGATTGAAGAAATGAAGGCCTTCTCAAAAAATAAGACTCGGGAACTTGCCACTTCACCGCCGGACAAGAAGTTGGTTGGCTGCAAATGGGTCTTTACTGTGAAGCCCAAAGCTAATGGCTCAATTGAAAGATTCAAAGCAAGATTGGTGGCTAAGGGATTTACTCAGACTTATCGGGGATTACCAAGAGACATTTGCCCATGTTGCTAAGATGAACATTATTAGAATTCTTGTGTTGTGCAGCTAATCTTGATTTGGACTTACAACGATTTGATGTGAAAAATGCATTTCTTCATGAAGACTAAGAAGAAGAGGTGTATATGGAGATTCCTCCCGGATTTGATATTGCCCAAAGTCAAGGAAAGATATGCAGATTGAAGAAAGCCTTGTACAGACTGAAGCAATCCCCCATAGCTTGGTTTGACAGATTCAGCAAAGCAATGATCTCCTTCGGTTACCAACAAAGCAATGTTGATCACACCCTTTTCATAAGACACCAAACGGGTAAACTCACTATTCTCATATTTTATGTTGGTGATATAATAATGACAGGAAATGACAAAGAGGAAATGGCCCGATAGAAGAAATTGTTGGCACATGAATTTGAGATCAAGGATTTAAGAAAATTGCAGTACTTCTTGGGAATTGAGGTTGCTAGATCAAAAAGAGGAATCTTTATTTCTCAAATGAAGTATTTTTTTTAGAATGGTAACAAATTTTATTCATCAGCACAAAGATTGTGCTGGCAACGGTATTTACAGGTATCCTTGAGAATTTTACAAGGCTTCCAAAATTTGTAGAATAGATTCTGCATCTCCTACAGAGAACTCTTTACACCAAAAGTGAAAATTTAAATACAATTCATTTTAACTACTTGTATGGAGCTACTCTTATCTTCAAAACATCTGTTATTTCCACCAAATGCAAGCTGGGATAATCCTCTACCATTTTTTCTAACTGACCATTTTACCAGCATAGTTCCAAGCTTTCGGTAGATCACATGTGTTTCCCCGCATTATCCATTTCAAATTTACCCGGGCCAAAAATAGATTCCGTAGTTGGGAAGTGAAAGCACAACGGAGAAAGAGATGGCTATTGTTTTCGGGCTGGAGGTTAATTGCATACCCCTTCTCTGAAGAATATTTTGAGCTAGACAAGCCCTCTTTGCTACTAGCCATGTAAAGCAGTTAACCTTGTAAGGAATCTTCATCTTCCAAATTTGCTTCCAAGGCCAATTGATGTTCTATTGTCCATTATTGGAGAAATAAGTATATGCATCTCTTACTGTGAATATTGCCCCTACCATGATATCCTCATTGTCATTGGGTCTTCTCAATCCCTCCATAGTTAGATAGAATGCAGTCACTATCCCCATTTCCCAATCAATTAATGCTCTCCTGAAAGTGAGATTCCATCCATGTTGGCTCCATACTTCACTTATTGTTGACTTAGGCAGAAGTGCTAACCTAAATATTTCAGGGAATCTATCTCTTAAGCCCTATCCATTTATGAGACCAAAATGCTATTTTTCTGGCAAAATTCAGTATTAGCTGTAAAGTCTTCCCATACTGCTCTAATGGACTTCCAATTGCTCACCCCATAGGCTGTGTTGATAGGTTTCGTGCACCAATGACCCATTTTCCCATATTTTTTAGTTACCACATCTTTCCACATGTTATTTTCTTCACTGCCATACCTCCATAGCCATTTACACATTAAGCTATTGTTATGAATTTTTAAGTTCCTTATTCTCATGCCACCTACTATCTTAGTTAAGGATATTGTTTCCCATCTCACCAAATTATATCCTTTCTTTTCTGTGTTTCCATGCCATAAAAAATTTCTCCGTATAGCATCCAGCCTCTTCTCCACTTTGGAAAGAAGTGCAAATAACCACATAACATATGTAGGCAAAGCGTCCAACACAGTATTTATCAAAGTGGTTCTGCCACCAAGTGATAGATAATGTGTCTTCCATTTAGCCAATTTCTTTTCACATCTGTCTACTGCATCATTCCAAATCTCCATTGCTTTGTATTTGGTGCCTAGAGCTAATCCCAAATATTTTATGGGCAGAGATCCCACCTCACATCCAAGGATACCAGCTAGAACCTGAGTTTCTGCACCTCCATTTACCGGATATAAATTGCTCTTCTCACAAATTAATATATAACCCAGAAACAGCTTCAAAAAGGATCATTATTAATATGATAAGCCTGACATTCTCTTTATTAGCTTCACAAAAAATTAATGTGTCATCGGCATATTGGAGGTGAGTGATTGCTAAGCAATTTGTTAATCTGTTGTTTATTTGAAAGCTCATGATCCATCCATTTCTAGTATCCTTCACCATCATGTTGTAATCCCTCCATGGCAATAATAAAAAGGAAAGAAGATAGAGGATCTCCTTGCCTAAGTCCCCTTTGAGATGAAAAAAAACCTTCAGGGCTACGATTCACTAGTATAGAGAATCTGACAGCTAATACAAAAGTGAATCCAGCTAATCCATTTGGAACCAAAACACATGTCCCTTAGGATATTTGTGAGAAAATTCCAATTTACATGGTCAAAAGCTTTCTGTATGTCCAATTTTCACAGTAACCCTGGCTCGTGTCGCTCCATTCATGAGTCCACACACTCATTTGCAATTAAAGTTGCATCCATAATTTGCCTCCCTTTGATGAAGGCCATTTGATGTCTGCTTACCAACTTATCCACCCATTTCTTTAATCTTTCAGCCAACTTGGAGATTAACTTATAAAAACCGCTAATTAAGCAAATAGGTCTAAAGTCCTTTAGCTATTTAGCCCCACTCTTCTTAGGAATTAAAGCCACATATGAGCATTTAAGCTTTTCTCAAAGTACTCCTGTGAATAAAAGTTATGGATAGCATCCATAATATCACCTTTGATCACCTCCCAACATGAATGAAAGAAACCCATGGAAAATCCATTAGGTCTAAGACCTCTTGTTCCACAAACTTTCTTTGTACCCATTCTTGTTCTTCATCGAAATACTTTGGGAGTCTTCCATAGTAAACTGTGGTCTCCAGGCTTCTGTTTCGGAGTACAACTTTTGATAAAAGGAGATAATTTCTCCTTTAATTTTTTCACGTTCAGTGATCTCTGCCCCATCAATAAGTAATTCATCAATGTGATTATACCTTTTGTGAGCATTTTCTATTTTGTGGAAAAATTTAGAGTTCCTGTTTCCCTGTTTCAACCATAGTATTCTAGATTTTTGTCTCCGCAATTTCTTCCACTTCTACTTCGAGTTAACTTTCTAGGCTAGTTCAACATCAATTAGGTTTCTTTGTTCCTGTAATAAATCCAGTTGGCTATCCTCTCTAATATGTCAGTCTTCTTCCTTTCCAAGTTCCCATAATTTGCCAAATTCCATTCCTTGAGCTTGCCCTTCAGCATTTTCAGTTTAATGGCTAGCATATAATCCGGTATTTTCGTCACTCAGAAAGACTCCCACCATTCCTTCACCTTCTCCTTGAAATAAGATTTACTGGTTCCCCAGTCACCACACTGTAAACTGATAGGGTTGTGTGTCTGAAACTCACATCCCATTCACTGGAGAATAGAATCATGTCCATTTTAGATGCCTCACTCTGATTAATCCTCCTGTTCCAAGTAAAAGATCCCCCAAATAAAGGGGGATCTACTAGTTCCAATTCTTGAATGATATCTGAAAACTCCTTCATGGATCTAGTAAGATTGGAACTATTACTTCTTTCATTGATGAATCTAGTTGTGTTGAAATCTCCACAGACCACCCAAGGTCCTTCCCAAATTCCTCTAATAGCAGTCAGTTCCCACCATAGTAATTTTCTTTTCTACCTGCAATGAGGCCCATATATACCAGTGATGAACCATGTGAAATTGTTGTTCATATCAGTCAATTTACATGTGATGTTGTAACTGTATGTGTTGACCAACTCACCCTTATGACCTCTTTTATCCCACATAATCACTATCTCTCCCCTAGTCCCACTTGCTTCTAGGAATACAAAATCTACCCATCTATTGCCCCATAGTTGACTCAAAAAGCAACTATCATCACCTTCAAGTTTTGTTTCTGGTAAAACCACCACATCTGCCTTCCATTGACCTAGCAGCATTTTTACGACATCCCTCTTGACCTTTTTATTCAATCTCCTTACATACTATGAGATTATTTTTAACTTCATTGATCACCCAATTTTAACAACTTCCCCCTAATTCTTGGCTCTCCATCCTTGTATTTTATATTGCTTATCAACCCATGTACCTCGTTGAATCCCCTAGGTTTAGCAGTCTTAGTTAGAGCTGCTACACTCTGCCCTAATCCCATGTCTTCTTTTGTCAATTTTCATAAAGAGAGATAGAGCATCCCATTCACACCCTTGAAAGTGAACCCCAAACTTCTTACTCATTTTTAATACATTTTGATGAACACAAAGAGTTGCTTCAGTTTCAGCCTTTTGTACCTGCACTTTTAGTGGTGTTTGTTCTTCTATCTGCCAATTGTCTGCATCTTCCGCTTCATCTTCCACATGCATGACTTGATTGTCGAACCCCATCGTTATTCTTGTTTCATCCCCTTGATCCGGCGTCCCCTTCACCCTCATACGAGCCCATCGCACGTGGTTTTTGAGCTCAGTTTCCTCTTTGTTTTCGATCCATCCACCACATCTATTGCCAATTTTTTTCATCATTTCTTTTGTCCACAAGAGTAAGGGTAGACCTAACACTCTTATCCAGGTTCCGCTGAACTGGTATTTTCCGGCACACATCTAGAAGACCACCAAGACAAGTGCAAAGTTTTTTGCTCCCACTTCCAGTCTCCGATCAGTGTGTTCCGCCATTTTTCTAAATGGGAATTCAAACAAGAATTGATGGTCACACATTTCGAAAACCCCGATCGAGTTTCCCCATTTGCTATATGCCCATATCCATACAACTATCTGGCTCGGTATCTCCACTCCATCGAAATGACCCACCAAACAGGTTGCAGACCTGCAGAATCGCCCATTGAAAGAAAAAGCTATAACTTGTGTCTTGTGTCTTGAGTTTGTTTCATGTGCCATCGGGAAAACAGCTAGCTGATATGTTTACCAAAGGTCTCAACAAGGGAAATTTCAATACATTGAGTTGTAAGTTGGGCATGTGCGACATATTTGAGGGAGAGTGTTAATTAGCATGATTCAAGAAGATTTAATTATATTTAGGAGATTGTTGATTAGCATGATTTCAAGGGGGGTTTATTATATTTAGGAGATTTGATTTTATTTGAATTGATAGCTGGACTGATTGTATAGATTTATTTTATTTCTTTAATAAGCATTAGGAGCTTTGTATAAATTCACTTGCTCATGTGATATAAACACACAGAAGTACAAGAAGCATTTTCTTCTTCTCAAAATCTACAAGATTCGCACATGAGAAACCGTATGGCAAGCCTAATATAAACAAATTAATTTTTCAATACTTTAAAATGTTATATGAGATGGTAGACACAACTCAACAATGTCAAAGAAGATAAAGTTGAAAATTTAGGGAAGAATTGACAGCTAGTAAATCATATCTACCCCTATTCTCCTAATGACAGTCGAAATCTCCTATGGACCAGTTGAACCACAAGTTCGAAACTCGAGGAAGTATGGCTCCCCTTACCCTGCTCCCACTTAAATGTTAGGCTCCTCGCGAAGATAACGTGTGCTCTATCCACACATACAATATTGCATCCTTACCACTGAATCAAAGCCCTGGGTGCTCATATTAGCCCTACCTTCTCCCCACCACAAGACCACAACAAAAGTAGACATAACTATTAGATAAGAGGAGTTGGGTAACTCAACAATAGCTATATGAGGCCATTTGCCTGATGTATGATTTACATCAACACGATGCTTGACTATTGCTGCAATATCTAAACTTGTTAAAAACATGAGAATACACTTACCCATCAAGTTCCACCAAGAGTTGATTGATGAAGGCTTCATGGTCCTGCTTTTTAGTGTGGATAAACTTCCCTCTGACTCCAGCAAAGAGGTCAAAATCCTCCACAAATATGATTACAGGGGCCTGAACAGAATAATGAAGTAAGCAGATATCACCACAGAAAAACAGCTCTGAAGAATGCACCAGATGAGTTCCTTGACATCATACTCCACATTACTCCTCCAGTATTGTTGGCTTTTCACTCAGTCAGTCAAGTAAAAATCATAACATAAAGCCACAAAAAGGTTCTACCCCGGTAAGCTTTTGCAAACTTTCTTATTATCTCTTGCATAAAATTAATAATGAGTTGCAGTTCAAGATAAGCCATGTTTAACTTGATTTCCTTTCAATGAAAACATGCACACAAACAAAATCAATCAGCTTTTGTCAGTTTGTGCAAAGAGAGATGTGTCTTTATCCATTATCCATGCTATATCAGCAGCCAATTTTAACAAGAGCCTTTTCTTTTTCTTTTTCTTTTTCTTTTTTCTTTTTCTTATTTAGAATAACGGCAAGAAGTTGCAGATGGACACCATAACCAAGTACTCCCTCCGGTTCACAATAAGTGACCAGTTTCCTTTTTCATTTTGGTTCAAAATAAGTGTCCAGTTATGTAATCAAGAAAGAATTCAATTTGTTTTTACAGAATAACCTCTATGTACATATCCCTGAAAAAAATTCTTACTCACATTAAATGTTTAATTAGGGGTAGTTTAGTCATAGTAGGTATTTTTGTATAGAATTTAGTATTTTCTTAATGGGCGTGCTAAAAGCAAACTGGTCACTTATTGTGAACCGGAGGGAGTATTGGAAATTGTTAGGAGAGGCAATACACAAAGAAACCAGACTGACCAGATCACGTGCTGTTTGAAACAGCTCTCTAACATTTGATGCACTTTGGCCAACCCATAAACCAGCCTCTAACTGCTGGGCTTTAACTTCAACAAGAGGCACCTTAGCTTCTGCTGCAATTGCTAGTGCTAGGGATGTCTTTCCAGTTCCTCTCTCCCCTACAATAAGAACTCCCTGTCATATCACACATGAAATAGAACTTAGTGCAAGCATAAAGCATCGTTTTAGCTTTAACATGTGTTGTGGATACGCATCCATACTCACCCACGCACACACAAACAATGCTACACTGGTTTTTTCTTTCTTTTTTTTTTGTGATTGGGATGATGTGCTGGTAATAATATCAACACATCCCACAACGTGATGTGGTGGTAACCTTTTACAAGAACCATTGTTAATCATACAGTAGATTGGCCATATATTACTCATTATGGTACAACTCTACCACTATATCTATAACAATAACATGACGTTCAGCGACATAAGACAAACTCTACAAGTTCTTTCATTCTTTTTACTTTATTAAAAATGAGGATTGCCAAAAATATGTCCTGTAAAATTGGTGCACAATAACCAAATTCAATTCTGAAATTTAGATGTTTTTTGTTCTCTCCTTTTTCTGTTTGTCCTAGAAGTAGCAAAAGTTACCAAATGTTAACAACAATTTTATGATAACTTACAACATGGAGGCTTAGAAGATCTTGCCAAGAAGACTTGAAGGCTCACAATAGGCTAAATTGGAGATTCAAGTGGTGGATTTGCAAGAAATGGCCCAATTGCTTGCTCTAGCCGGCTTAATTGCACACTTTAGTCATAATGTAGTTATGTAGTGGCTAATTTTATAATTAGGAGCTAGCTATTATAAGGAGTAGCTCAGCCCTCATTTCTCCTTTAGATTGGATGATGAAAGAAATGATGTCTCTTTATTTCCTTTTACGTATTTATGTTTTGTCTTAATTTCTTTCTTTAATTTGAGGATAATAAGTTTTAGCTTGTGAATGATTAGTTTTGTGAGAGCTTTATGGTGATTGGTGAACACCCCAATGTTGCCTTTTGACTTGCCCTTGGATTTGCAAGAGGAAGCATTTTTCTTCAGGATCCAAATCGCCTAGGTGCTTGTTCTTGATTCTGATAGAAAATAATTAGGAATCTTCTCATCTAATCATTGTCTATTACTTCATTGCTTGGTTGTGTCGAGCTTCTATCCTTATTCTTTCCTGTTTTCCATATCCGTGTTCTTGACTTTGATTCATATCATCTTGATACCAAGATGATAACAAACAAGGACGGAAACATGGATAAGGATATTCAACAAGGAATCAAAGATAGAAGTTAATTAGGATCTAGAATTAATTAGACTAAAGAAAGCCTAATCAACTCAAAGAACAATTAATGAAGCATCTAAACTATGGAAATCATCAAGAGATCAGGACTCTTGCAAATTCCTGGACAAAGTTAATCAAGCAGTGCATTAACTCACTACTAAACACTCACAATCTACACATTAATTAAGCTCAAATTGAAGGAAACAATTAAGATAAATATAAATGCATAAATTCAGAAATACATCAAAGGAAATAAAGACACATCATGTCTCTCATCATCAAAGTCTAAGGAGAAATGACGGCTAAGCTACTTTTTATAGTAGCTAGCTCCTAATTATAAAATTACCCACTACATCACTAAACAATGGCTAAAGTGTGCAATAAGCTGGCTAGAGCTTGGGCCGTTTCTCGCAACTCCTGCATTTGAAAACTTTAGCCTATTTTGAGCCTTAAAGTCTTGGCAAATAACAAAACAAAACCAAAAAAGATCATCACTTCATTTGATTGGACAGAAAATTGAATCTGGATGCATTGTCACAAGTTTTGTCAACAAAAAACTAGTTGGCAGATGTTTTCAAAAAATCACTCTGAGGGTCCAAAATTAACATCATCTGTGGCAAGCTAGGAGCTTACGATATGTAAGCCCCAGCTTGAGAGAGAGTGTTAAATATGTCAAATACAGATACAATGTAAATATGAAAAGAATCCTACATCCCTGTAATTAAGTTATTAGGAGATTTTGTAGGAAATAATTATTTTCTTTGCTTTTTGTGTTTCTTGTAAAGGTAATTTAAACCCAATAATTTGAGTGAATAATCAAGCAATCTATTTCCCAAATTCTTTTCTGTACTTGTTTCACAGTGCCATTCTTTTCAGGACGGAGAAAAGGAAATACCATCACATAAATGTGGACAGAGAGACTATGCATTGTTACTATTAAAATCAGGTAAATGGCTGGAATTACTCTTTTCCAGTATGTTACACTACTAACCTAAGAGAGCTTGAGATAGCCATACCAGTCCAGGAACAACCTAAACCAACAACTGGGCCAAGGAAGAATTCTACCTATCCATCTTCTTGATTCGTCTTTGATGTCACTTATGGGCCTATTGCATTAGTTGTAGCATAATACATCAAGACTTAAAGGATGAATTGGAGTCTAAAAGTGAGATATCGGAGATCTACATCAATTTGCAGTTAACTTGATGTCAAGTTAGCACAGAGACTTTGACTCTGCACATAGAAAGCCACTGAACTTAACTGAAAACACAAATTGACTTCAAAATACAGCAAGAACCATTTTTGTAGGACCAGAGAGATTATGATTATTGTTGAGAGGACCATAACATCCACATTATATTAAAAGCATGACGACCCTTAGCCAAATGTCGTTCGCATTTTTTACCCCTTAAAAATAGATTTCACATTAGACAAAATTGTAATTTAACTATTTTCCTAATATTTAGGACTTTGAAATCTACTAAAATTTTGGCTATAAAAACTCTTATTTAGAAACTTAAAATAAAATAAATATTTTACTTATAAAACTTTTTCTTATTTAGATTGTATAAAGTAACTAACCTTTTTCCTATATCTATGTGATAAAGTGTATCAAGTTACTAAGCCATACCATGAAAGTCTGGGAGCGGGTGGTTGAGGCGAGGGTGAGGAAGACGACGTCTATATCCGACAACTAGTTTGGTTACATGCCGGGTCGCTCCACTAAAGAAGCTATCCACCTTGTTAGGAGATTGGTGGAACAGTTCAGGGATAAGAAGAAGGATATGCACATGATGTTTATTGACTTGGAGAAAGCGTGTGACAAGGTCCCTAGGGAGGTGCTGTGGAGATGTCTTGAGGCAAAGGGCGTGCCGGAAGCTTACATCAGAACATGTATGATGGAGCTAAGACTAAGGTTAGGACTGTGGGAGGCGACTCAGAGAATTTTTCGGTTGTTATGGGGTTACATCAAGGATCTGCGCTTAGCCCATTCCTATTTGCCTTGGTGATGGATGCACTGACACACCATATTCAAGGGGATGTGCCATGGTGTATGTTATTTGCTGATGACATAGTTCTGATAGACGAGACGAGGGTCAGTGTTAACGAGAGGCTGGAGGTTTGGAGACAGACCCTCAAGTCTAAGGGTTTCAAATTGAGCAGGTCTAAGACAGAGTACCTGGAGTGCAAGTTTAGCGCCGAGTCGAGTGAAGTAGGCAGGGACGTGAGGCTTGGATCTCAGGTCATCCCCAAGAGGGAGAGCTTTAAGTACCTTGGGTCGGTGATTCAGGACAGAGAGATTGACGAGGACGTCACTCATCGTATAGGGGCGGGCTGGATGAAATGGAGGCTTGCATCTGGAGTCTTGTGTGACAAGAAAGTGCCACTGAATATCAAAGGTAAGTTTTATAGAGCTATGGTTATATCGGCCATGTTGTATGGGGCAGAGTGTTGGCCGGTTAAGAACTCCTATATTCAGAGGATGAAGGTAAAGAAGATGAGGATGCTTAGGTGGATGTGCGGGCACACTAGGATAAATAGGAGTAGGAATGAAGATATTCGGGCGAAGGTGGGCGTGGCCCCGGTGGATGATAAGATGCGGGAAGCGAGGCTCAGATGGTTCAGGCACGTGCGGAGGAGAAGCCTTGATGCCCCGGTGAGGAGGTGTGAACGTCTAGCGGCGGTGGGTTCGAGAAGAGGTAGAGGGCGGCCTAAGAAGTATCGGGGAGAGGTGATTAGGCAGGACATGGCAAGACTGCGGATTTCCGAGGACATGGCCCTTGATAGGAAGGCCTGGAGGTCAAGCATCAGGGTTGTAGGATAGGGGGTACTAAAGCCTTTCTTACTTCATTCTCGGGGTGAGACTGGGTTGGATAGGGTTTATCTTAGATGGCTTGCGGATTTTATTGAGCCCTCACTATACTTGTCGTTTATCTTAGACCCGGACAGTAGATTCTGGCTATTATTATTGCATGTCATTTATTTTATGGTTTTTATGCTTATGTTACTATTTCTACGATTTCTGCTGAAGTTACTAATGAATTGTCTTTTCTTTTTTTTATTTTTATTTCCGTCTTTCTGAGCCGAGGGTCTATTGGAAACAACCTCTCTACCCTATCGGGGTAAGGGTAAGGTCTGCGTACGCATTACTCTCCCAGACCCCACTATGTGGGACTTTACTGGGTAGTTGTTATTGTTGTATGTGATAAAGTGTATATGTTTACGTACATTACAAATTTACTAATGAAAATTTATATTTAATTTTATGTCTTCAAAATTGAAGATTACTATACAATGTAAAACCAAACTAATACACATATTAGGACGAGTAAGAAAATATCTGTAAACAAGATTATTATGACATGCCAACATTTTAAAAATAATAGTAATACTTACATTTAAAGTGATAATAAATACTCAAATTATATACGGAAATTAGTATAAATAAATGGTATGTATCTATTCATAAATTTATACAAGTAATTGTATTCTATCATTTATTTGTGACTTTTAGCACAATAACATATTTCGGTTGGTAATTAAGATATTGGGAATTTAATATTTTGTGTTATTAAACAGCTTTCTCTGCCTTGAAGATTTAAAAAAACACAAAAATATAGAATTAGTTGCCCACCCCAACCAAACACTTTGGACAAATATCCTTTTTATAAATGATCTTTTGATTTTCTTTAAACCTTCTTCAGTATTTGTATTTTGACTGTTTATTTTTTAATTATATTTTGATGATTGAGGACTATGGCAGTTCCATTACTTATTGAGTTGACTATATAGAACCAATATTCCTTATTCTACATGAATATATATTTTTATTTTATAACTCAAACATAATTTTTTTATACAAATTCTAAGAACTTTTTACTGCTTTAAATAGGTTACACGAGCAACGCGCGTATCATAAGACTAGTTTATTTTAAACACCAGAAAATAATTTCTCCATCAACATCATTCTTTCACGCAGGTTTATCGTTTATTGGTGCATAAGATATTTAAACAACCATATGACTGAATTCTTCATAGGAAAGTGAAGGCCCTTAAATTATTAGTATATGCATGTATAACTGTCAAGTAGTAGGTACATAGTGGAAGTGCCTTTTAAATCAGTTACAAAGATCTACACAAAAATGCACCAGTAAGGAAGCAAACCTCTTAAAGAAAAGGATATTCACACCTATCTTAAACTAAGAAATTCTGCTTAAATCAAACAGACTTGCAGTAACATACCCAAGGGGTGCGAGCTCCATTTCTTGAAAAGCGCGAGGGTTTTGCAAAAATGCTACGACTTCATTAATTTCTTCTCTCATAGAATCAATGCTTGCAAAGTCATTCAAACGTATAGGGGGATTCTTCACCCTCTGGGAAACAGAGAAAAGGAGAATTGATCACCTAAAGTATACCAAGGCATTGTCATGGTTAAAGAACAAAAGTGCAAACCTTCATCTGATCAAAAGCAGTACTGATTGGATCAACACCTGCCTTCTTCTTTCTCTTTATTCTCCTCGTCCTAAATCGAAAATATGCTTTCTGCAGCAAAGTATAACAATTATTATGCATAAACTTGAGCTACTTGAAATTATTGCAAGAAATAACAATTACTTGTAAGCTGTTATCTAGCAATGATTCATGCAGAAACACATAAGTTGACCGCGTACAATCCTTCAAGGAAATTATCCTTGGACCAAGATTATTCTAAATCGTAAAACCTTTAGCAGCAAAAAGAAAGATATGAGCTAGTCTAGACTACCTTTTATCAAGACATTCTTGATGAACTGGGATAAGCCGGATTAATCTTCTTAGGCACATGAGACAAAATATGTGTTTAAGAAATGGACCTTGAACCAGATCCTTAGCACAAGCGCTAAGTAAACAAGCTACCTTATGTAAAAACCGAGGAAAATAATAAACTCTAAGTAGAGAGGAAAAAGGACTTATGGCACGACCAATATATCTTAGATTTTTCTTTATCTCTTCTCTATGGAAAGAGGGGATGATACGTGGCATGGTATACCTGAGCATTTAGTCAATAAGACGTCCCTCCTTTCTTTCCGTTACCCATTTCAGGTTTTAGAAGAGTGAGATTCGTGCAGTGCACCTTTACTAATTCTCCCCTTTGTTTTCTAGCTTGTTGGTTGGATTAGATAGCTTCAAGGTGCTTATTTGAACCAAAGTACAGCACAACTAGATCATGAGGTAAGAATTGCCCAAAACCAAACAAGGAGATAACAACTCATTACCTCAACTAAAAGTGAGACATTCTACCACATCTACGCACGCCCTGGACATTTGGAGCGTGGTAATATAACATGGGCGTCCAACATTGGGACAACAACAACAGGGATGAGTCATGAGTCAAGCTCTATACCAACAAAAAAATAACATACCCAGCATAATCCCACAAGTGATGTCAGGAGAGGGTAGTGCGTACGCAGACCTTACCCTACCTTAAGCAGGTAGAGAGGTTGTTCCAATAGACCCTTGGGCCTTGCCTCAAGGAAAGAAAAATCACAATAGTATAAAAAGAAATACGAGAGCGAAGAAGACATGGAAAAACAAGCGGAAACAACAGTAAGATAATAAGAAAACCAAAGCAAAGAAACATCAGGTAGTAATAGAAATATAAGAATAAGGAAATACGATAATAAGACCAGTGCTACTGATAAGGAAAGGAAATACACTCGACTACCTACTAACTTTTTACTCTAATTCTCGACCTCCATGCCCTTCTATATGGGGATCATGTCCTCGGTAAGCTAAAGATGTGCCATATTCTGCCTAATCACCTCTCCCCAATACTTCTTTGGCCAACATCTACCTTTCCTTAGACCCACTAAGGTCAACCCCTCATACCTCCTTACTGGGCATTCGGCATCTCCACTTCATGTGCCTGAACCATCTCAACCTCGCTTCCCCCATTTTGTCCACCCCGAAGGCCGCTCCCACCTTATCTTGAACTAAGTTGCTCCGACACGACAGTTTAGGTGCCGCACCCGCGTCAACACGACACTAGTATGGATGTGGGTATGGGATCCGTACCGGATCTGGTAAAATAATTTTGGGTACTTTGACCACGACGAACAGAAAAATTCGAGACGAGATACAATTTGATTACCGAAATCAGATCTTAAAATTTACATCTTGAAAGATCTGATCTCAAGATCCGCACCCGTGTCCGAGCAACTTAGATCTTGAATATCTTCATTCCTAAAATCAGATCTTAAAGATCCGATCTCAAGATCCGCACCCGTGTCTGAGCAACTTAGATCTTGAATATCTTCATTCCTAATCTTATCTTTCATAGTATGCCCATACATCCATCTCAGCATCTTCATTTTTGCTACTTTCATCTTCTAGACATGAGAATTCTTGACTGGCCAACACTCCGCCACATAGAGAGTAGTCAGTCTAACCACCTCTCGGTAGAACTTTCCTTTATGTCTTGGTGACACATTCTTATCGCACAAGACATAGGATACGAGCCTCCATTTCATCAATCCCGCTCCAATACTGTGTGACAACATCATCAATCCCCCTGGTACCTTGCTACCTTGGATTACAGATTCAAGATACTTGAAACTTCCTCTCTAGGGGATAACTCGTGTATCAAGTCTCACTTCCACGTCTTCCTCATGGGTTACGTCACTGAATTCACTTCAAGTATTCTGCTTTAGTACTGCTCAACCTAAAACTTTAAACTCTAGGGTATGTCTCCAAACCTCCAGCCTAGCAATAACTTCGTCTCTCGTTTCGTCAATCAGTACTTTGTCATCTGCAACTAACATGCACCATGGCACCTCCCCATCAATTAATCGAAATTCAGAAGCTAAAATTTCACTTCTACCATCAATAGTTTTAACCGGGGAATGTGACACGCCAATTCATCCATCGCCAAGGCAAACAAAAAAGGGATAAGAGTTGATCCCTAGTGTAACCCTATCACGACTGGGAAGTTTCCGGAGTCTCCTCCAACTTTCCTTACCCAGGTCTTAGCTCCATGATACATGTCTTTAATCACCTAATGCATGCAACATGTACACGTTAAGCCTCCAAACATCTCTATAGGACCTCCCTTGGGGCTTTGCCGTATGCTTTTTTCTAGGTCAATGCACCCCATATACAAGTCCATCTTCCTCTCCTTATACTGCTCTCTAGTAATATCTTAACAAGATGGATGGCTTCTATGGTCTATCGTCCCGGCATTAATTTCAACTGATTCTCGAAAATAGACACACTCTTCCTCACCCTCATCTCTACCACCCTCTTCCAAAATTTAGTAGTGTGGCTCAGCAAGTTGATCCCCCAATGTGTTGCAATTGTGAATATCACCCTTGTTCTTGTACATCAGAGTTATTATACTCCACCTCCATTCTTCGGGCATATTCACCATCCTAAAAATGACATTAAATGACCTAGTTAACCACTCCAAATATCATGTCCACACTCTTCAAAAATTCCACTGGAATCTCATCTGGCCCGAATGCTCTATCCCTGCTCATCTTGCGCATAGTCCCCACAACCTCCTCAACTTATATACGCCTACAATATTCAAAATCTCGTTGGCTCTCGGAATGCTCCCAATTCCCCAGTACAATATTCTTGTCCCCCTCTTCGTTCAAAAGTTTGTGGAAGTATGTTTGCCACCTCTATCTAATATGTGCCTCTTCCACCAATAATATGTCTTCCTCGTCTTTGATACACTTCACTTGGTTCAACTCACGGGACCTCCCCCCCTCTCTCTCTCACCTTGACTAGCATGTATAACTTCTTGTCCCCGTCTTTTCCCCCAAGGTCTGCATACATGCGTTCAAGCGCTGCTATTTTCGTCGCCGTTACCACTAACTTCGCATCCTTCCTCGTCGTCTTATGCCACTAACTATTCGTCATTTCTCTTCTTCTTCTTTTCTCACCACTAACTTCAGCTACGCCGCTTTCTTGGCTTTCACTTTCCCTTGAACCTCTCCATTCCACCATCAGTCCCCCTATGTTTCCACTCCTTATCAAACAAAGAAAAATAATCCCCTCTATTTCCACTAGAATAACCCCTCTATTGCGATATCACAACGGAAGTATGCCTTAGACATTCTTGAGGAGACATGAATGATAGGTTGTACACCGATTGACACTCCGATGGATTCAGATTCTAAACTTCTGCCAGGACAGGGGGAGCCGCTTAGCGATCCTGCAAGATATAGGCGACTGGTTGGTAAATTAAATTATCTCACAGTGACCAGACCTGGCATTTCTTTTCCTGTGAGTGTTGTAAGTCAGTTTATGGATTCTCCATGTGATAGCCACTGGAATGCAATTGTCCGCATTCTTCTGTATATAAAATCGGCTCCAGGCAAAGGGTTATTGTTTGAGGATCGAGGTCATGAGAAGATCGTTGGTTACTCAGATGCTGATTGGGAAGGATCACCGACAGACGTTCTACGTCTGGATATTGTGTTTTAGTAGGAGGCAATTTGGTGTCTTGGAAGAGCAAGAAACAAAATGTAGTTGCTCGATCTAGTGCAGAAGCAGAATATCGAGCAATGGCTATGGCAACATGTGAGCTAATTTGGATCAAACAATTGCTCAAGGAGTTGAAATTTGGTGACATCAGCCAGATGGAACTTGTGTGCGATAATCAAGTTGCCCTTCATATTGCTTCAAACCCGGTGTTCCATGAGAGGACTAAACACATTGAGATTGATTGTCACTTCATCATAGAAAAGATACTCTCAAGAGATATTGCTACAAAATTTGTGAAGTCAGAATGATCAGCTTGCTGATATTTTCACCAAGTCCCTCAATGGCCCTCGTATAAGTTATATATGTAACAAGCTCGGTACATTTTATTTATATGCACCAGCTTGAGGGGGAGTGTTAGTTTAGTAGTTAAATAATAGTAAATAACCTCCTATATGTATTAGGAGTTGGACATGTATTATATATATATAGGGCTCACTGTATCATTGTATAATTGAGTTGTGTGAATAATAATATTTTCTCCTGTGCTTTCTCACAATGTCAAAACATTTGCGTGGCTATAAGACTTTTGAAACTTAAGTTTAAATATGCCATAACATTTGTGTGGCAATAAAAGATTCTCGTTAAGGGTAAAATGAGAAACTTAAAATAAATCTATTTCCAGATTTAATCAGACCAAAAAGAAATAGGGTCACATAAACTGGAGTGATCAATGGGGGAGTAATGACTAAGATAAACATAGCAAAGAAACTATTCTACGCATAAACAGAAACATATATTTGTCCCGACACTAGATATATAAATGAGTCGAGGAGTTAATTATACCACTCTCCGCAGCTTCCGTAAGTTGGGGTTTCTCCTTAAAGGTCCATAACCAAGAAGCCATGGAATTTTCCTCTTCATAAAGCGTATCACATAATACAATACATAGCCATATATTGCAGTTCTAACCAAGAACCAGAGATACCACCGCAATTCATCTATTTTTCTTGATCTGAAACTCATTTCAGCCTCAGATTTCCATTTCAAGTACCAAGTTGAGGCAACAGATTGATCGGCATACTCTGGCCAAGCCATACCCAGCCGCATCCTCACCTACACCACAACAACAAGAGACTGCTTTGAAAACACAGTTAATAAACAAGAAGGAAGATTAAACGATCAACCAGGGTCAAGTTGCAAGCTACATAAATACCCGACAAGGGATGTCAAATTCCACAGAAGGAAAAACAATCATCATCATGATGTCATCATTTATGTTTCTAACTTTCTCCACAATCCAGTCTCTTCCGCGTGAAACAATTCTCAGAGTCCACAATCCATTTAGACATTGAAGAGAGAGTCTTGTGACCAAGAGAAATTGTTGGCGGAAGTCCAGTTCTGACAAAGGAATCCACATCAGCTGAACCACAATTGGGATACCTGAAGCAAGCATTCTCAGGTACAAGGCATCAAAACCTCCAAAATCTTCACAAATCATATCATATTCCTGAAATAAAAATGATGAGGTTAAAAATAATTGACAGATATTTACATCAGAAAGAGAAAATCACTGTAGATAGAGCATCATACCTTGATATCAACATAATACTCTTTGTCATCTCCCTTCAACATAACATACATGGCAGCCCAGTCATGTCTGATTCTAGCACTCTCAAGAAGCTTCTTGGATACAACATAGGGAACAACCACATGATCCATCTCCCACCTATTTCTTTCTTCATTGTACCATGATTTTGCCACCACTCTATCCCGATCCAGGAGGATCCTTTCCTATAATAAGCATTTGGAAATAATTATTAAAAAAATTCCACCTTACGAGAGGGCATGGTATCTTGCACTGAGACAAGCAATGAGCAGCAACAACAACAACGACAAACAAACAAAACCCAGTGAAATACCACAAGTGGGGTCTGGGAAGGGTAAAGTACACGCAAACCTTACCTCTACCATTGTGAGAGTAAAGAGGTTGTTTCCAATAAACACTCGGCACGAGAAAATAAGATAAAGAAGCAATAGCAGCAAGCAAAACATTTGAGACGTTGGTATTCGCAGCTGCCTGCGTGCTCCATTGAGACGTTCAAAGAAATGGCCGACAAGTTTGTAACGGCCCATCCCGGAGCTAAGAAAGCAGAGGCGAGAGTGAATGATATATTTACCATCAAACAGTCACCCGGTGAAGGGCTAAGGGACTTTCTCGCTCGGTTCAACCGTGTAAGGATGACCTTACCGAATGTATCAGAAGAATGGTTTTAGCAGCTTTCCGGAATGGTTTGAACAGGAGCGGTTCAAGGGAGACCAGAAAGCTATTGAGCCGGCTCATGAAGTAACCCCGACTACTTGGGACGAGATACACAACGCCTATTGCGCCGAAGTTCGAGCTGACGAAGACGACCTAAACGGGCCAACCCAACGGTTGACCTCGGTACAAGCCGAGTCCAGGAAAGATCGACAAAACGACAACAAAAGAGATCTTGCAGGTCCACGACCCAACCGAGAAAGACATCAACCGTATGTCAGAGCCACCATCATGCCGCCTCCCCACGACGACGAAGGCCCATCTAGGCCGAGAATAGGGACTCATCGAAGCGAGAGAGGTATGCCTCACCTACTATATGCTCACAATTTATGTGTGTCTCCCTCAGAAATAGTCTACGCACCGGAGAAGATCGTCCCAAAAGTGAAGTGGCCGCAGAAGATGAGGTCCGACCCGAACACCAGAAAGTCAAATGCCCTCTGCGAATTCCACTAGGAACGGGGCCACAGAACCGAGGACTGCAATGCTCTAAGGCAAGAGGTCGTGAACATGTTTCACAAGGGCACTTGAAAGAGCTGTTAAGCGACCGAGGAAGGGCCAACTTTGCTCGAGGACACAAACAGCACCAGGCACCAAAACCGCCTTCCCCAGCTCGAACCTTCCAAATGATCATTGGAGGGGGCGATGACGCATCAATCAACATTGTAAAATTCACAACCACCCACAAGCTCAAACGGTCGATCACTCATGAACGGTATGACGAACTCAAAGAAAGTATCATCTTCGATAAGTCAAATACCCACGATATGGTTTTTCCTCACTATGATGCTCTTGTTATCACTTTACGAATATTAGATACAGATGTGAAACGTATTATGGTGGATGATGGAAGCGGCGTGTGCATTATCCACCCTCGAGTACTTAAACAGATGAAACTCTTGGATAAGATAGTGTCATGCTACATCACACTAACGGGTTTTAACAATGCAGTTGAACGGACATCTGGAAAAATCACACTCCCCGTCCTGGCCGGCAGCGTCACTCTAGAAACCACATTCCACATCATGGATCAGGACATGGCGTACAACGCCATTATAGGTCAGCCTTGGATACACGCCATGAAGGCCACCCCCTCCAACTTGTACCAAGTCATCAAATTTCCCACCCCATGAGGAGTATTCAGCATTCGAGGGGAACAACACACTTCCTGAGAGTGCTATCGCATCGCACAGGATTGTACATACACCCAACAAATGAAGGGCAAGACCAAAGAGGCATAGCAATTAACAGGGTCGAGGTCGAGCGGTGACGAAGGGAAGGAAGTCATCAAAGATCCCGAGATCGTAGAGGCCACGGGATCAACCGTAGAAGATCTCAACCCCGTCCAACTCGATGATAACGACCATAGCAAGAAAGCCTACATCTGCCACAAACTTCAGGAACCAGGTAAATTCCGTCACTTCTTAACTAATAACGCAGACTTGTTTGCCTTTTCCCATGCATACATGCCAGGTATCCCAAAGGAGATAGCGACGCACAAGTTGAACGTCGACCCATTTTAACCTAGGTAAGGCAAGTTAGGCAGAAGTTCAACTCTGCAACAAATGATGCAGTTCGCGAAGAGGTCAAAAAACTGTTGGAAAATGGCTCCATCAGAAAATCAAAACACCCCAATGGGTCACCAACGTAGTCATGGTGAAAAAGAACAACGAAAAATGGCGGATGTGTGTAGAATTCACAAATTTGAACAAAGCATGCCCAAAAGACTTATTCCTGCTACCTTTCGTCAAAAAAAGACTCATTCCTGCTACCTCATATCGACCAGCTCATTGACGCAACCTAAGTTGCTCGGACACGGGTGCGGGTGTCCGACACGGGTGCGGAACTAGAGGTCGGATCTTTCAAGATATAAATTTTAAGATTCGGGGACACGGATCCTAGTACGGATACAGGTGTAGGGATCTAGCTAAAAATAATTTAAAAAAATAAAAATCTCTCTAATTTATGAGAAATTTTGTGGAATACTTACATATAGCTTGTAAAGTATGGATTTTCTTTTTATTCTCAAGTTGTAGATAAGTAAAAGATTTATTTCCTATATAAGATATGCTATTTACTTCAATTACCCTAGTTTTAGTTCTGATTTCGGTAATCAAATTGTATTTCGTCTCGAATTTTCTTCTTCGTCGTGGTCAAAGTACCAAAATTGTTTGACCAGATCCAGCACGGATCCCATACCCACATCCATACTAGTGACGTGTCGACACAGGTGCGGCACCTAAACTGCCATGTCATAGCAACTTAGGACGCAACAACCGGGCATGAGCTACTAAGCTTCTTAGACGCATACGCGGTCTACAACCAGATCGTCATGGAAGAGGAAGACCAGGAGAAGACCACCTTCATCACCCACCAGGGAACGTATTGTTACAGGGTGATGCCTTTCGGACAGAAAAACGCAGGGGCGACGAATCAGAGGTTGGTGACAAAGATGTTCAAAAACAAACTCGGCAAAACCATGGAGGTCTACATAGATGATATGTTGGTCAAGTCAAAAAGGAAAGAGGATCACATCGATCGCCTGAAAGAAGCCTTTGATATACTCGGGCGATACAGAATGAAACTGAACCCTGAAAAATGCGCATTCGGGCTAACCTTGGGGATATTCCTCGGCTTCCTAGTATCACAACGAGGTATCGAGTTCAACTCCGACCAAATCAGACCTATAGAGGGAATACAAGAGAACTTAACCAACAAGAAACAAGTTCAGAACTGACCGACCTTATAGCTGCCCTGTCGAGATTCATCTCACGGTCCTCCGACAGATGCCACAAGTTTTCTAGAGTACTCAAGAAAGAAAATGGCCTCCAATGGACCTCTAAGTGTGTCGACGCCCTGAAAGAGCTAAAGGCATACCTATCATCACCCCCACTGCTCTCTAAAGCTGAACCTAGAGAACACCTCCTCGTCTACCTAGCCGTGTCCGATATGGCGGTGAGTGCAGTCCTAGTCCGAGAAAATAAAGGTACGCAATCTCCCATCTATTACATTAGCAAAACCTTAGTCGACGCCGAGATGAGGTACCCACACCTCGGAAAAGAAAGAGAAAGAAGGAAAATACAAGGCATAGAAACTAGGGAGATCGGAGACTTACCTTCAAGGAGAGGCCAGCTAGGCCTGACGACAGGGCGGCATCGTTGAATGACTGTAAGGTCCTGCCCTCTGGGTTAGAACAAAGAGGACCCAAAGAGGGGACCACGCTCTCCGTATCTACTAGCAAGTCGCGGTCCAGGGGGACGACACTAGTACGAGTGAACCCCTCTAACCTTACCTCTACCTGAGTAAACCCTTCTCTTAACATCTGCACCTCTTCAGGATCGACGTCAGAACTAGTTTCATAGCCGTCCTCGGCAACATTCTTCCCTTTCCTCGGCCGATGAAGGAACGCCAACTTTTCCTGAGGATGAGGGGTCATTCCTCGGCACGACGTCCGCACCCTCAGGTAGCCCTCCCATTTCAACCGCAACTTCGGGCAAAGGAACATCTCCCCACGACCCCTATAAGCGGTGGAGCCACAGTTGGTAGGTCCACCTCACTCTCCGATGCAGCCATGGCCGGCTCAGAGTCGCCCCTTATGGATTCCTCGGCTCTAACTGTCTCGCCGTCGACTTCCACCCTCCTCTTCTTGAGCGGAACCAAGTCCTCCTCACTCGGTGACGACTTATCTACCAGATGTAACATGGGAGGAACCAGAGTCTCTGTTGTTGGGGCCACCGACAGTCAACTAGGTCTGCACAATGCAGGGGCTGGGAAGAAGTGGTCGTCTGAACAGACTTGCCCGCAGTTGCAGAAAGTGAAGACCCTGTTGTAGCACTCAGTTGACAGAACGCAGGGGTAGGAGCCTCCTCGGAGCTCTCTGACCTAACAATAAAAGCAGAGTTAAGTCAACCCCACTATACAAAAAAAGAGAAAGGAAGACAACCTGAAGACCGAAGCAACAAAAGTTCAAATAAACGACTCACCGGCCGCGGAGGGCTTGCGCCTAAACTTTTTGTGGAATGCCGACATTCATGGATCCCCATCGTATGGGGAAAGACCTGACTTACCTAGTCATGTATGTCTACAACCAACGAAAGGGGTTCTTTCTCCGTTTGGGCGATTAATCTACCACCGAAATAAACGAAATAAACAGGGGGAAATTTCACATAACAACAACTGAGCTCCCTGCTTTTCAATTTTATAGCCATATTTCAATTTACAACCAACTAGCCAAAAAATAATAGGTTAAGATTCAACATCCTACTCCAATAGGTTCTAGAAATAATTATTTAAATTTTTAAAAAGGATTGCTCAACTTTTTAAGTTAATTTTCGAATCAATAACTATGACCAAATATTAGTTCAACAAAACAAATCCATTTGGAAGGTTAAAATTAGATTTTTAACAAGCTTAAACATGTGGGTTTAAATTTCGAATTTGATTTTGTGAGAAATTTGGAGTGGGTGTTATTTAGACTTGTTAGAAATAGTATAAGGAGGTTGTATATAAAATTTGAAGTCATTTAATGGAGATTTGGACTGGCTTTGAACAAGAATTTCAACTAAAAATCGTGAAAGAAGTTCGTCTAAAGACGCTTGTATAAAGGTGTATAGTGTATAATAAATAGTGTATAAGATGTGTTTATACACTCATATACACTCATATACACTATTATACAATATTGTACAAAAAACTGACTCCGTCTTCTTTCTTGTGTCTTTTCTAAAATTTAACTCAAATCTTGCTCAAATGTACTCCAAATCACTTCAAATTCAAATTTTGATCTCCTTTTGATATTTTCAATCAATTTGAATAACACCCAATCCAAACAACTAACAAACTCAAAAAATTCTATTTTCGAAAGCAAAGCTTTGAATGACCTTCAATGGTGGACTTCTACTCTTCAATTTTCTTATTGCAACCAGGTGACATAGGGTAAGAAGCAGCAATGACGGACGACTCCTTGAAGCATATGTAGAAGATGTGAGAAGAATAGAGAGGGAATGAAATGGTTGTGAGAACACATATTTAACTCCATATCTTTTAGAAGCAATGGTTGAAAGAACACAAGTTTTGAATTTGCTAGTGCTTTCAAAATATGTACAATATGGGCTAGGTTGGGTAAAACTTAAAAACATGGGCCATTTTTTGTTATGGTGTGAGGTCATGTGTATTTTCCTATAATTCTTTCAATAAACAATCATCGGAAGTACTTACGGGCAAGTTCCACGCTTCAGGAAACCCATTAGGGTTCGCCACCACGTCCTCGGTCTTGACATAGAAAACGTTGTACCAAAACTGACGATTGGCCTTATCACCCATATTCATTACCAATCCCTTACTTCCACGGTGGCGAAGGTGTAACATTGTACCCCTATGGAAACTTGGCGCGAAGAGGTGCAGTAGATGGCGAATAGAAATTCTGCGGTTGGCCAGTTTCGCGTACTTCGTCAACATAAGGACGAGTTTGTAAATGTAGGGGGAGAGCTGAGTCGGGCAGACGCCGTAATAGCGACAGAATTCCTCCACCAATGGATGAAGGGGAAGATAATAGCCCACGTAAAACGAATATGCGTAGCATGTGCAATATCTAGGGCGGTGAATTTGTACCACGTCGTGGCTGGCCGGGAACATGTCGATGTGAGCCAGGATTTTGAACTTGGCCCTAAACTCAGCGAGGGCGGTCACGTCCATTTCAGATTGCATAGGCTCGGGCTCGTCTGCGGGCTGCTTTGAGAATTCTGACCTGACTTTGTCATTACGAGGAATTATTTCCTCTACAGTGGGGAAGCTTTCGTCCTCTACAACAATGGCAGCCCCATCATCATGAGGAGGCATTCACTCCCAGTGGGATTGAGTCAGAATCCCCTCTAGAGCTAGAAGATGCATTAACCATTTTTAGTTGTTTATAAACGCAGAAAGTACAAACACGGGGGAGGTAGGAGTAGTAGAAATCGCTAAAGTCAGAGAAGAAAACAGGGGTGTGAAAGTGAAAAACACAAGAACACAAGAAGAAGAAGAGAGGAAGATATGAAGATTCGAAACGCCAGAAAACACAAAGGATCAAGTGAAGGGTTTCCAATCCCTATTTATAAATAACCCAGGCACCCTAATCGAGAAAACCAACCATCGATGCACAAATATCAAAACAACAGGGGTGCAGGAAAGGATGCAACGCATCGGGAAAACGCGTAATAATGATGCATGATGTTGTGACATCATTATGAACCAACGTCACGATAATTTATGGCTCGCAAAGTGCCACGTTATCACCTCGACCGTGATCCCACCTGAATTTCTCGACTGCGACTAGCGAAGTCCGCGCTCCGATGTTGTCGAAGAGACAACCTCAATAAGCGGAGGGGCTAATTGTATTGGTCAAAATCTGACTAAGGAATTTCAGCACGAAGAGGTGATTATCATAAGTAATTTGACCGAGGTCGACCGGTGATTAACGGAACTTATTGCGATCAGTCAATACGGCCGAGGTCGAGTGTCATGAGCAGCAATAGCGGCAGTTTTGTACTAGAATCTTTAGAGAGAATATTCCATTAAATATTTTCTGTACTTGTACTTTTAAGGTTCTTTAGGGGAATGTCCCATATAAATAGAAAGAGAGATAAGGTAAAAGACATATAAGATTCTATGTGATAAGAACTCTCTTGAAAAGTAAATTCTCTAAATAAATACAAAGATCACCTTTCTAAGAAAGATTCATCTTTTCGGATTATTCCTTATCATTCCCATCAGATCCGAGAAAGTCTTCAATATTCTCATAGTTACTTGTCATTCATCATTGTCAGAAAGAGAAACCATCCACCTCATTCAATATTGAGTGAATCTCTCTCTTTATTTACATTTAGTGCCATTAGTTGTTATTTAATGCTTGATATTTCCAGCACATTATTGAACTCGAAACTTTAAATACACGTTGCATTAAATCTATCTCAACACTGTTCTACATCACCCACGTAGGTTTATTATAGATCTGAGGTTTTTATTTGACTAGGATTAACCTCTCAAATATTAAATTAATTAATTTAACCTAAGATCCTCATTTTTTGGTCAAACAAACATGATACTAGATAAATAGAAGCGAAAGAGGCAAGCCTAGGGACAGTACTAGAAAACAGAACATGTGGTAATAGGAAACTAAGCATAAGGGAATACAAGATCAATAATGCTAATGGTATGGCAACGAAAAATGCTCAACTATCTACTAACCTTCTGCCCTAATCCTCGACCTTCACACCCTCCTACCAAGGGTCATGTCCTCGGTTAGCTGAAGTTGCGACAAGTCCTACCTAATCACCTTCACCCACAACTTATTTGGCCTACCTCCACCTCACCTCATACCCTCCACGGTCAACCTCTCGCATCTACTAACTAGGGAAGTTGTGTCCCCTCTATTCACATGCCCGAACTATCTCAACCTCACTTCCCGCATCTTGTCCTCCACGGAGACCACTCCCATCTTGTCCCCAATATCTTCTTTCCTAATCTTATCTCTCCTGGTATAGCCACACATCCATCTCACTATTCTCATTTCTACCACTTCCATCTTCACGACGTGGAATTCCTGTACACGCCAACACTCTTCCCCATAAAACACAGTCGGTCTAATCACTATTCTGTAGAACTTACATTTAAGTCTCTGAGGTATATTCTTGTCACACAAAACACCGAATGTGAGTCTCCATTTCATCCACCTCGCTCCAATACGATATGTGACATCACCATCAATCTCCCCATCATCTTAGATTACTGACCCAAGGTACATAAAACTATCTTTCTTGGGGATGACGTGTGAGTCAAGCTTCACGTCCACATCCGCGTCACAAGTCACGTCGTTGAACTTGCACTCCAAGTATTCCGTCTTGGTCATGCTCAACTTGAAACCTTTTGACTCTAGGGTCTGTCTCTAAACCTCCAAACTTGCATTAACCCTACCTCGCGTCTCGTCAATCAGTAATATGTCATCAGCAAACAACATGCACCATGGCACCTCCCCCTGAATGTGACACGTCAAAACGTCAATCGCCAAGGCAAATAAAAAGGACTAAGAGATAATCCATGATGCAACCCCATCTCAACTTGGAAGTGTTCTGAGTCCCCACCCACCGTCCTTACACGAGTCTTAGCTTCATTATACATATCCTTAATAACCCTAATGTAAGCTACAGGAACACCTTTAGCCTCCGGATATCTCCGTAAGACCTCCCTCGGGACTTTGTCATATGTTTTTTCTAGGTCGATGAACATCATTGTCACGACCCAAAACCTGGTTCAGGTCGTGATGGAACCTAACGACGAGGTTAGGCAAGCCAACAAATAAATCCCCAGGAGTTACTACCCCAGAACTCGTTTATTCCAGTTATTTAAGATTTATAACAAATAAAATGTGTAATGTAGCAGCGATATGAGGTAAGGCCGTAGATACAAGCTGGACCACAACTAGGCAAAATATGTACAACCCCGAATCCCAACATATCTACAACAAGTGTGTGCCAGGACTAGTGTCACAGTGTCAACAGGCGACTACATAGATACAACAACTGAAGTATATATATACAAAAATATACAAGCCTCAGTCTGGAACAAAAGACCGAGCAAAAATGAAACTAGAAGGCTCCAGAGGTGCTGTCAGGATAACGCCAAGAAGACAGCTCACCGTATGGAACGACACCGCGATCAGTACCTATCAGCAGATGGACGACCAGACAGACCAGCCTCAAGACTTGCACAACCAAGTGCAGAAAAGAAAAGAAAGTGCAGTATGAGTACATATAAACAAATAGGTACCCAGTGAGTATCCCGTCTAAACTCGTAAAGAGTAGTGACGAGAGGTAGAATATATACTCACTAAGGTCCAGTACATAATAAAATAAGGTACACGCTAAGCAATAAATCATGTGAGAAAATACATCAAGTATATGGGCATGTAATCAACAAACAAGTAACTAATCTCAAGCATAACCTTTCTTTGTAAGCTGATCATATATATCACTTGTTTTCTTTCTCATTATCTGAAATGTCTTATCTTATTATCTCAATTGTTCACTGTCCAGTACTCAGTATCGTTTCTAGACTCACCATCGTACGATCCCAACTCAATGCAAATGCATGTATATATATATATATATATATATATATATATATATAACCGACACGGACAAGACTATCGGCCGAAGTCATAAGGGTGGGTCATAAGGACTGACTCGGTCATAAAGCTCCACACGCTCGCGAATCATACCTGCAACTCGTGCGATGAATCGATATCTCCCTGCTCGCGGTTCAAACCTGCAACTCGTGGGCCAATATCTCTCCCCGCTCGCGAATCATACCTGCGACTCGGGGGCAAATGACATAAATATATATACTCTCCCGGTCACGAATCATACCTGTGACTCGGGGGCCGATAAAAATAGTAGTATAGTTCTTCCCTGATCATGAATCAAACCTGCGACTCAGTGGCCAGTAAAATAAGTCTGATTTCTCCCTGATCACGAATCAAACCTGTGACTCAGGGGCTGATGAAAATAAGTGTAATTCCTCCCTGATCACGAATCAAACCTGTGACTCAGGGGCCAGTAATGAAAATATAAGTTCTCCCCGATCACGAATCATACCTGTGACTCGGGGGCCATGAATGCATGAACGGGATCGGATATTTGCATCTCTCTTGATAGTCAAGGTTAGGATTTTATATCATATTATCCTCTTTTCTCATAATATCACCATGGTGGAATAATTCAAGTATAGGAAGGATTTACAATCACCTTCATTTTTGCTCAACAGCTCAGGATCAAGATTTATCTCATTTACTCCGTTCTCTTTATCAATTATATCAGGAGTAACACAATTAATCAATTGATGAAATTCATAATTCTTATCTGAATAATATGTACATTTAACTCAAAGCTATCATAGCTCCATTTCATCATATATCGGCAAATAACTTGTATAAAGCATCAGGTAATATCAAACAAA
>ML250902.1:21157-37404 GCA_005239495.1 Nicotiana undulata | reverse complement strand
TGAGTTTCCAGAGGTATTCCCTGCTGACATGCCGGGTATGCCACCCGACAGGGATATTGATTTCTGTATTGAGCTAGTTGAGAGCACTCATCCTATTTCTATTCCCCCGTATCGTATGGCTCCGCCCATTTCTATTCCCCCGTTTACGTTTGTTATGTTCTTACTTTCCGCATTTAAAGTTTCATTATTTTTATTAGCGATGTTTGAAGGATTATGTTGGGAATATGAAAAAGGGAAAAGCATGTTATCGATTTTCGGTTAAACGGTTGTCCCACTATTATCTCAGTAGGTGATGGAAATTGGTTGAAGTTGATGAGTTAGCGTTTATTCCGTATTAAATGATTTTTAATTTGCTATTGCAAGTTATACGTTGGCTAGCCTAGCGGGTTCAACGTTAGGCGCAATCACGACCTAAAGGGTGGGAATTTGAGTCGTGACATTAAAGGTGTCCATATATCCCACGTTTCTCTCTCCCCCTAATTCCTAAGACCAACGTCGTTTTTCCCCTCCGCTTTCTTTATCTTCTCCATTCCTTCTTCTTCTCAAAAAATACAGAGATGAGACCCATTTTTTATAATCAGATTTTCCCCATGTAACCCTAGCGGAAAAAAAAGAAAGTTGGTCGTCCCCTTTTCACATCAACCTTGCTTAATTTCTCGTATCTTGTCCACCTCAAAATTCTATACAGTATTTACCTTCCATTTATAATGTTCTTTTTTCATTGAAATACAAGTGACGACTGAGCAACTTCAATGGCAATAAAGCTCTCAACTTTAAAGCTTCCCAAGAAAATCCCCAACTAGATTTGTCCAAAATTCTCTCTTTCTTCACTCTCTGGTGCTTGTCGAATTCAAATCACCCCTGAAACCAATCAACCCCCTACCCCTTCTTCTGACTTTGATTCAAAGATTCAACTTTTAAAGATTAAGCTTCACCCTGAAACCTTAAACTGATTTGTAGTTTTTTTTGTAGAAATTTTGTAGATGAAGAGAAAATTTTGTAGTCAACATTTTTTTCTAACATAGATTGTAGTTTAATTGTAGTAATTTTGTAGATACCCTTAAAAAAAATACAGCTTTATACAATACTTAAACTGATTTGTAGTTTATTTGTAGTTTTTTGTAGAAATTTTGTAGATGAAGAAAGATTTTTGTAGTCAATATTTTTTTCCAACATAGATTGTAGTTTAATTGTAGTATATATGTAGTAATTTTGTAGATACCCTTAAAAACAATACATTTTTATACAATACTTAAACTGATTTGTTTTTTTTTGTGTAGAAATATTGTAGATGAAGAGAAAATTTTATAGTCAACATTTTTTTTCAACACAGATTGTAGTTTAATTGTAGTATAAATGTAGTAATTTTGTAAATATCCTTAAAAACAATATTGCTTTATACATACTTAAACTGATTTGTAGTTTATTTTGTAGATAAATGTAGGAATTTTGTATATATTAACATAAAATCAGACTTTCATAGAATTTGTAACATAACAATTTTAATCAGCTCCCCCTAATTTCTAAGACCAGCGCCGTTTTCCCCCTCCCCTTTCTTCCTCTTCTACATTCCTTCTTCTTCTCAAAAAATACAGAGATGAGACCCATTTTTATAATCAGATTTTTCCCATGTAACCTTAGCGGAAAAAAAGAAAGTTGGTCGTCCCCCTCTAAAAGCTTTCAGCGACAGACCGCCATAGCGGCTCCTTCTTCTTCCCTTCACTACACTTGAGTGAAATCTGGAAAAAAAGTCGAAGAACAGAGTAGACGGCAGAAAAGAGTAGCTACAATTTGATTTCAAATTTGTTGAATTTTTGTCGGTTTTTTGGTTTGTTGATTATGAAAAAATATCGACGAACAAACATTTTTGCAGAATGATTTGATTTGAAATTGAAGATAACGTCTAATTCGTGACTTCCGTTTCAAATTAGATATTAACGTCGCTATAATCAATTCAAATATTTAGTCTCAGATTTGTAGACGCCTAATTTGGAAGGAATCAACTCTTAATGTTCGGTATTTAATGGATGGTATAAATTTTGTAGGAAAAATATAAACATGGCGGGTAATTATAAAAATATGCACATTCTTGGTAATAAGGTTTCATATATGGTATAGGAAGGAAAAAACCCATTGTATATTTGGGTTCGTGGGTGAATGGGTAAACGTAATTTGGTCCGAACCCCGAGTTTAGACCAAGCGGGCCCGGGGTCGGGTTTTCACTTTTTTTGAGAAAACTTAGGAAAAATTATAATTTTCAATAAAGTTAGTTCCTTTAGCCATAATTAATGATATTGAGTTAATTATGATTAGGTTCGAGCAAATTAGAGCAGGATTCTAAAGGAAAAGTTGTAATTGAGCAGTGAGTGGCCTGCGAATTTGAGGTAAGTGTTTGGTCTAACTTTGACTTGAGGGAATAAGAATCCCTACCTGTTTGCTATGTGAAATTCACGGGCGTGGTGTATAGGTGAGGTGACGAGTATCTATGCACCACCCAATTTGCATGTTAAGCATGAACCCTTTCCCGTTTTCAACTTAATTGATTCTTGTCTTAATTTTTCTATGTCCATTATTGTTTCTATGACTACTTGGTCTTGTTATTTTATTGTGATATATTATTGTGGTTATTTTGGAAAGAGTATTGGTTGTTTTAGCTGGATTCCTTGTGGTACAAAACGGTTGGGCGGTTTGACACACACACACACACACACACACACACACACACACATATATATATATATATATAATTCTATGAAAGTCTGATTTTATGTTAATATCTACAAAATTCCTACATTTATCTACAAAATAAACTGCTTTTAGGGTGGATAATTGATTGTGATACGGGTGAATAAATTGATTGTGATACGGGTGAATAAATTGATATGATATATCTGGTGGGATCGGGTTGCTCGCCGCAACAAGGAGCAATAAGGGAGGACAATTATATTTTAATGATTTTCAAAGAAAAATAAAGATTTAAAAACTACTATTTTATATTACTATTTTTCATATTTTGGCACTAGATTTATTTAAAGTTAAAGCTTGAAAACTTGGAAATTATTTGAGAGTTTGTTATAGCTGAGGCCTGGAAAAGGTTGTTGTTATATAAGGTTGTCTAGATAACAACAGAAAATGTAAACAATACAAAAAGAAGAAACCCTAAACCACCTTAGAGAAATTAGTCAAAACACTAGAACACAAACCATGTACCAGCTAGAACAACATTCAACAAAATTGCATAACAAATTGACTGAAATACGAAAAAGAGAACAATTTCATGAAGAAAAATGGTACCTCTGAACTCGTCGAACCCTAAATTGCCAAACTTCACACGCAATAGGGCCTTCACCCTCCACAGAATTTTGGAGTAGAAAAAGAGCTAAAACTAGGGCTGGTGTAAATGGGGAGGAGGGTCATTTTCATTTAAGTAGGTTGATTATTGTATTGGGTGGGTCGGGTCTTAATAAAAGACGGGTATTATTAATTGGGTTTAAAAATTTGCACAAGGAATGGACACGTGTCCCCTCTGTTAATGGAGGAGTATAAATATTTTTTGATGGAAGATGTTTCACTTAAAAAGTTTTTTTTGGCAACAAAACACAAAAATATGATTTTAAGAAAAAAATGATTTTTAATAATATTTTCTATAAATTATCGTATGTCAGATTAAACACAAAATCGATGTATATTTTCGACCGACTTTTACCTTTTCATTATTGTTATCTTAAATGGGTATTGGTCCTTATTCATTAGAGTTCCACGAGCTTACTTGATATATATTTTGTAGTATGATAATGTTCCTACTATTTGTTTATGTATTAATTTTAGATATAGATCCTCTAGGTCGTTAAGCTCGTTTGTGTTTTATTCTTTCGTAGGATAAGATTGTGCGTACTAACACTCTTTTACTTACTAAAGAACTTAATATAGAGGCATATGAAAAGAACGTGAATAAAATTTTTATACGGCATAGCTAATTTTTAAGGGTTATTTATGGATGATAACTATCTTCTAACTTAATTACCTTTCATAGCTACACTGAATTTTTAATTTACCTATCATAGCTATATACCAAATATATAGAGTTATTCCACTGTATCAATTTTTTCCCTAAACCCTTTCTCGTCTCCCTCAACTCTCCCTCCTTTTCCATCTCTCTTCTCCCTCAGCCAGTCGCGTCCAACTTCGTCTCCACCCCCCGCAGTCCAGCGCCAAAGAAGTCGCCGCTGGTCTTTTTCTCCGGCGAAGTTCTACCAGAGCCCAACCAAACAGTTGCCTCCCTGCACCATGAATCACCCTTACACACCATCGCCACTCACTGTCAAATCTAGTCTGAAATCACGATGTGTTGTGATCAATCCATTACCAACGGCAAAATAGTGGTGGAGGAAGATTGGAGGCGTCATCGGATCTGGATCTGACGGAGTTGTCAGAATCCATGGCTTTTTCCCCTTATTTGTATCTCACATTTGAGTGTATTCGTCTAGCAGAAAATTTATTCCTCCACCATTGCTTTTCATGCCAGAAAAAATGAGCCGCCTCTTTCTCCTCCACTGCCCTCCACGCTGGAAATTTGTTGTATAAATACAACGTATTTTGTACTTTGTCATTGATCTAAAGTGGTTTTTTTTATTTTCGCCGGAGATACGACGGGATTTGATTGTACCATTTTTAAATACAACGTATTTTGTATTCTCATCGGATATTTGGACGAATTTGACTGTATTCTGCATTTTTTTAATGTAAATACAATGTATTTTTAAAAGAATTTAAAAGTATTCTTCATTTTTAATGTAAATACATTGTGCTTTATATTTCTCCGGAGATTCGATCGGGTTTGATTGTATTCTCCTTTTTAAATATGGTATATTTTATATTTTCGCCGAAAATTTGATTGTATTCTTCATTTTGTCATATTTTTAGTGTAAATACATTCAAATACAATCAAATATGTTCAACCTTGCGACATCAAATAAGGTTGGATATTACAGAATAATATATTCAAATACACATAAAAAATAAAATAAAATAAAATAAAATACAGCTGAAAAGTGTATTCAAATATATTTAAATATAGCGAAATGTCCAAAACTAACTACGAAATGTAAATACATAAAATGTAGCTAAGCTCCTTAAAAGGTAGTGACCCACGGTGTACGGGTCAAAGCTCACTATTGGGCTGGGCTTTTACGTGGGCCATAAAAGCCCTAACTCCATACTAACATGTTAAGTGTCCTGTGACCCGTAACATTTCTGGCGCTAATCTCCCTTTTCCCGCGAATAGTATAGTAAATTGCGCGCGAAAACAAATCCATCATCGGTTTCTTCAACCGCCAAAGGAAATTAAAAACCCTATTAAAAATCCCAATCTTCTTGGCCTTTCCTATTCTCACCCTTCTCACAGACAACATCGATATTAACTACTTTCTCAGATTTTCATCATTTGACAATGGCTTCTTCAACATCAGTTGTGTCGCGGAGAAGAACCCAAGCTCCTAAACCACACTCAAAGCCCAAATGTGAAATTGAAGAAGACGATTACAGCGATACCTTATGTGAGAAATGTGGATCTGGAGATAACGCAGCTGAGCTCTTGCTTTGTGACAAATGCGACCGTGGATTTCACCTCTATTGCCTTAGACCCATTCTTGCATCCGTACCCAAAGGCTCCTGGTTCTGCCCCTCTTGCGTTATTAACAACGACAAGCTAACCAGTATGTTCACAGATTTCCTCTGGTTTTATACATTTTCATAATTTTTCTCTTAGAATTGTTGTTTTGTTGTTTTCTACTCTAAATTGAAGTTTTGATGTTGGTTGCTAATATTTCCTTGTATGGTGATAATGATGTTATAGCCTAATATTGCTTGGTTCCAACTTGAGCCCATTTCATTCTTGGTGTTTAAGATCCTTGTGTTCAGTGGCGGAGGCAGGATCTCCGTGGATGGGGTCCAAAAATAAATAAGTTGAAAAAGATGGTATTCAAAACATAATATATAGAGGTAAAAAACATATTTTACCTAGCCCTTTCCGCCCCCTAAATCTGCCACTGCTTGTGTTGAGTGAGATTCGTGGTCAGAAAACCAATTCCATTTTTGGGGCCTTTTCTTAAAATAAGAAAATTTCAAGAATCTCTAAAAGTAGAACATCCCAAATTATTGAGTTTTTGAATGGGAAGTCCAAATGGAAAGGAGTTCAGCTAGATTGGAATTAAGATGATGATGTAGTAGTAGTAGTTTTATTTCTTAAGAAGAAATAGTAGTGATGAGCAAAAATTAATTAGACAGCCATGATCACATATCGTTTTATAATGCCATGGTCTCTACGTGATTATAAAGATTTAAATCTGGTAAATGTAACAAAATGACTGTCCTTGCTATTTCATCTTTTAAGGAAATTAGTGGAATCCAATGATTGCTTATACATAATTTATTAGTGATTGATAAAGGTACTCTTTCTCTAATATGCAGAATTTCCTCTCTTACAAACAAAGATAGTTGATTTTTTCCGGATTGAGAGACCATCGAAGTCATTATACAATCATAGTCCAAGCAAAGGTACATCTTAATTCCCTTGCAGCCTTTATTAGTTATTTGCTCTTATTACTTGAGATCTGACATGATTTTACTTTTGGTTCTTTTTTCGCTTTTTATGTTCGCCAGATTGCCAGAAAAAACGAAAACGTAGTAGTTTGGCAATGGCAAAGAAGAGAAGAAGGTTATTGCCCTTCAATCCTACCGAGGATCATACCCGAAGATTGGAACAAATGGCATCTCTTGCTACTGCCTTGTCAGCATCCGGAGCAGATTTCAGTAATGAGCTTACTTATATGCCAGGCATGGCCCGGAGATCAGCTAATCGTGCTGCACTTGAGCGAGAGGGAATGCAGGTACAACAAAACATAAAACCTTTGTAGCATTTTGACTGATTGAAAGTGTTAGATTTAATCAAACTGACATGTTAATGCTGAATACAATTCTTAGAGATAAAAATTTTCAATCCCATGAAAATGAAAGGAAATACCTTGTAACGGAAAGGAATTCAATTAGCCGACATCAGCTGACTTGGGGGCGAGTTATGTTTAATTGATTGAGGGAAACTCCATAATGGTGATCGTCACATAACTGATCTTTGTTGATGAAAAAAACTGCAGTGGTTTACATGGACATGTGCCTTTTGTGCGATAGTAATTATTTTCACACAATTAGCAACTTAGCATGCTGGTTGCAGGAAAAAAAAACAAAAGAAGAAATTAAAGATTTTGAATTTCTTTGGAAAAAATTTAAGTAGCTTTTGTATGATCTGTTCACTTGCAAACGCTAAAGACTTCTGTATTCAACTCCAGGTATTATCAAAAGAAGATACAGAAACTTTACATTTGTGCAAGAATATGATGAAACAGGGCGAATGGCCACCTCTAATGGTTGTTTTTGATCCCAAAGAAGGGTATGTGTTCCAACTACTACTTTGCTTTCCTCTTTTTCGCAAATCATCATTTTGGTATCTTATTTAATATGAGATGCTTCATTTATCTATTGTTTTCATTTTTCAGATTTACTGTTGAAGCAGATAGATCCATAAGAGACTTGACAATAATTACTGAATATGTTGGAGATGTTGATTACTTGAAGAATCGGGAAACTGATGATGGTGATAGCATGATGACTCTTTTAACTACTAGTGATCCCTCAAAAAATCTCGTCATTTGTCCTGATAAGCGCAGTAATATTGCTCGATTCATCAATGGGATAAACAATCATGCACCGTACGTTCATTATCCCTCAAACACTTGTGTGCTATTGAGCTTACTACGATATTCCATTCTTATCATAGTTGTTTATGCATGTCATACTTGATCATATGAATCTTAAGCATCATCGGTTAGTCTTGCAGGTTGCATCATGTGTTCTTTCTTGTGAAATGAAACTGCGCTTATCATTACAAAATTATACGATTTACTGGTCTTTTATTATATGGAGAACTAATATTTCAGAAATTCTTGATGTTACAAGCAGTTTAACCTAAAACTAAATGCACGTGCTAAACCTAAGCATGCTAGTGTTAAACGTCAATTTTGCCTTGTGTTTTCATTTTCCCAAAGAGTTTTAATGATTGATATTTTCGTCTAATGCAGTGATGGGAAGAAGAAGCAGAATGTAAAATGTGTGAGATTTGATGTTAATGGTGAATGCCGAGTTTTGTTGATTGCAAGCAGAGACATTAGAAAGGGAGAGAGGCTATATTATGATTATAATGGTTATGAGAACGAATATCCAACAGAACACTTCGTCTGACCTCATAGGATCCAAAGATCTGTTTACTCTACAGATTATTGTAGTAACTGATTTGTCCAGTTTTTGTTTCTAATATTTTTTAATTTATCGACACAACTCTGCTCTGTAAACACAATGGTAGAGTGGAGGGGAATGACTTTTGTCTGGGGTACAGCAAATGCAAAAGATCCACAGTTTTTGGTGTAATTATCCATTCTGACATTTCTACCTTAAATATAGTTTTTGGCCTCATGAAGTTGAGAAATTTCGTGTATACAAGTATTAGCTAATGGATTTGATGGATTATGTAAATCCTTTAAGTCAAATTTACTGTTCTGTCATGATCCTGGAGAAAACTTGTGTTTTCGGAAAATGCTGATTGTTTTGCATGATGCTTTGTAACTCATGAATCCCCAGAATGAAGTTCTCTGAGTTTGACGAAAAATTCAAGCAATCTGATAAGTCAGAAGCTCTATTGTTGTACTATTGCATTCACTATAGACTTGTCAAATACACCACATGAGCTGATAGGAACTGGGATGGTTTTATCTCCACACGTAGTATCGTCACATTTGAATAACTGAACAGTCATTGCAGACAAGCATATGCATAGACAAAGGCTTCTGGTTAAATGCCATGTAATTGGTTTCATGATGTGGTTCTTTATTGTATTTTCATCCTTGTGACATCAAAATAACTCTCTAGAGATTACATGAGGTGGATCTCTACTGTAAATGAATTCATTCTCTTAAGAGTTCCTTTAATTCTTGTAACTTTACTTTGGTAGATGTTGAGTTTTTTCTCGCACTACCAGACCAATTTTTTTTTGCGTCCTTTCGCCTTCATCAACTAACTTGTAGATTCTATGCGTATGGCTTGCACTTTTTAGTAATTTTAACTGTTTTTAAGTCATGCCGGGTCGTTCTACTACGGAAGCTATCCACCTTATTAGGAGGTTGATGGAACAATACATGGATAGAAATAACGATTTGCATATGGTGTTTATTGACATAGAGAAGGCGTATGACAAGGTCCCATGAACGTACTTTGGAAGTGTCCGGAGGTGAAAGGTGTGCCGGTGGCTTATATTAGGGCGATATAGGATATGTATGATGGAGCTATGACTCGGGTTAGGACTGTGGGAGGTGACTCAGAGCCTTTTCCGGTGGTTATGGGGTTACACCAAGGATCTGCGCTCAACCCGTTCTTATTTGCCCTGGCGATGGACGCACTGACACACCATATCCAAGTAGAGGTACCACGCTGATGATATAGTTCTGATTCATGAGACACGAGACAACGTTAATGGGAGATCGGAGGTATGGAGGCAAGCCTTGGAGTCTGAAGGTTTCAAGTTGAGTAGGACTAAGATGGAATATGTGGAATGTAAGTTAAGCGACGGGACGAGGGAAGCAGATGTGGAAGTCAGGCTTGACTCACAGGTCATCCTCAAGAGAGAAAGTTTTAAGTACTTAAGGTCAATTATCCAGGGAGATGGAGAGATCGACGGGGATGTTATGCACCGTATTGGGGTGGGGTGGATGAAATAGAAGTTAGCGTCCGGAGTCCTGTGTGACAAGAATGTGCCACCGAAACTCACGGTGGTTAGACCGGCCATGTTGTATGGGTCTGAGTGTTGGCCAATCAAGAATTCACATACCAGAAGATGAAAGTAGCAGAAATGAGGATGTTGAGATGGATGTGCGGGCACACTAGGTTGGATAAGATTATGAATGAAGATTCGAGAGAGGGTGAGCATGACTCTGGTGGATGACAAGATGCGGGAAGCGCAAAGATTGTTCGGACACGTGCAGAGGAGAAGCCTAGATGCCCCGGTTAGGAGGTGTGAGCGGTTGGCTTTGACAGGTACGTGAAGAGGTAGAGGGCGGCCTAAGAAGTATTGGGGCGAGGTGATCAGACAAGATATGACGCGGCTCCAGATTTCCGAAGACATGACTCTTGATAGTAAGGTGTGGAGGTCGAGCATTAGGGTTGTAGGTTAAAGGGTAGTCGAGCGGTTTTTCTCTTTGTCCCGGTATCCCTCTTTGTACCGACGAGTAAGATAGTGTTTTGTCTATCACTGCTAGTGATTTATGTTGTGTTTCACCCTTTTCCATAATATTTTTGTTCCATTTATTTGTTGTTTCTCACGTTGTTGATATTATTTTTCAGATTTTGTTGTCACATATTTATTGTCTCTGAGCCGAGAGTTTCCCGGAAACAACTTCTCTACCTCTTCTGGGTAGGGCTAAGGTCCGCGTACGTTCTACCTTCCCCAGACCCACTAGTAGAATTTTACTGGATTGTTATTGTTGTAATTGTTTTTAAGTCAAGATATTGGTTAATATATCGGTTTATGTTATATATTCTGTCCGTACAGAGAACTTTTACACTGCAATATAAATTGCTGTAGTGGATTACTTTTCCTTTTATTCTGCTATCAATTCATGCTTACCAGGCAGTTGTAGTTGCCTTTCAATAACCTGATACTTTAAAAAATTCATCACACAAAACAATTAGTTTGCAAATATTTTATCTGTTACTAGTACATATTTTCCTAGTCACAGGAGTATTTAAGAAAGATTGAGAAATGTATATTTTTAGCCGTTCATAAAAATTATAGCCGACAAAATGCATAATTTTTGTATATGTGTATCTTATACGTATGATATACATATTTTATACAGTTTTTCGCCAGTGAATGCAGTTAGCTTTGGCGATCGGCCGTTTTGTATTTTGCCCAAAAGAGCTTTGGGCTTTCAGCAAACTGAGACTGAGGTTGTCGCAACATCTAATCCACTTTCAACCTTTTTGGACTCAAATGGGCGTCAAGCCCAATACGACTACAGAATTTTGGGAGAAATTTAAAAATAGCCAGATTTACAGGTGGTCATTCACAAATAGCCATAGTTTTAAAAGTAATCAAAATTTAGCCACTTTTCATGTAAAGATAAATCTGACCGAAAATACTGTTTAAAATCCGGAAAATAATATACTGGAGTGCCAACATAAGTATATTGGAACTCCAACATATTATAATGGAGTTCCAACATAAGTATACTGGAACTCCAGCATAATATAATGGAGTTCCAACATAAGTATACTAGAACTCCAGCATAATATACTGGAGTTCCAGCAAAGTATACCGGTCCAGTATAATATGTTGGAAGTTTATACACAGGTGGTCGAATCTCCAGTATATTATGCTGGAACTTTCCGCGTGTTTGAGTTCCAGCATAATATGTTGGAAGTTCATACACAGGTACACCAAACTCCAGTATATTATGTTGGACCGATCTCTGTTGCAGCAAAATAGTGGCTATTTTCCAATGACTTGACAAACGTTAGCTATTTTTAAATGACCAATCCAAAAATTGACTAGCCCGTGCTAATTTTATCAAAATTTTGTGATGCTCAAAGTGCATATTTGAAATTTTATTGTTTGGAAAAGGCATCAGATCCAAGGCAAGTACTGGGGAAAATGTACCAGGATAAGAAGAAGTTGGGGCTCATGTCAGTAGTCCATAAAAATACTTTAAACCCTATATGATTATAATGATCTACTCCAAATATTACTGCAGAATTGGACCACTCTATGGCTCTGAATGTTTTAAAACCAAACCAAACAGAAATATAGAATAGTGTGGTCCTTTATAAATAAGTCACTACAATCAGTAACCATTGCAGCTGGACTTCGTGCACACTCACACACACACCTTCACAGAGACAACGTAGAAGACAACCATCACAGTTGTCTCATTTACTGCTTTTGATAACTTTCTTTAACTAGCACGGATTATGGTGGAGTTATAAGTACTCATTCATCCTTAACTAGAAGTCTTGCGTTCGAATCATTAGTATGAAATCGCCTTTGCTAGGAAGCGCTTTACCCCATATATGAGACTTTCGGACGCAAATCCATATTTATAACCTGTTTGACCAAGCTTTTTTTAAATATCAAAAGTGCCTTTTCCCCAAAAATTGAGGTGTTTGACCAAAACTTTTAGAAGGAAAAAAGTATTTTTGAGGATAAGCAAAAGTAACTATTGAAAAGTAGAAAAAAATAGTTTATCTCCAAAAATCACTTTTGAGAAAAGTACACTTAAAAATAATTTTTAAAAGCTTGGTCAAACACTAATTGCTACTCAAAAGTGCTTTTCAATATAATTAGCCAAAGACAAACTGCTTATCACCAAAAACACTTTTTGAAAGTAATTTTGAGAAAAATACTTTTCAAAATAAGCTGAAGCTTGGCCAAACAGACTATTAGTCGGGCCTCAATACGAGCATCAGATGAGAAACCAAAAAAGGAAAAAAGAAGAAGAAGAAAACTTTCTATAAATAATTTTAAGTTGTTGATATTGATCAGCATTTGTGTTATTATCCCCACAATAATTGTAGTACATGGTCCTAGAGGGGAGTGTTTTTGTGTACTCGTATTTTTTGGGGTAATGCCATTTCAATTTTCATGTTGCATTGTCAGTGCACACAAAAAGAAAAAAAGAAAAAATCCCACAGATTTTGTAATCAGAAAAAGCTCAGATCCCAAGGAAGGAGGATGCCTTTGTCAACTGTCATTACTCAACATATGTACTGATAAAATTCATTTCTGGTGATGCAAATTGTTGTTTTCTTACATTTTCTGAGCATAAACCATGCGATTGTTCTCTGCTCCTTTCTCTTTTTTCAGTTTAGTCTTTGCTTCATTGATTTGGAGTTGGATACTATACATTTGCAACTTAAGAAATTTATACGCTAAGGGGTTGTTTGGTTTACGATTAAGTTATGCAAACCAGGAATTGTTTATGAAGTGAATAACAATTGTTATGCGGTGAATAATTATTTAGAGATTGTTATGTAGTCAATAGTACTAATACATGGATTGTTGAATAATGATTTCAGAATATATTGGTGTATATTATTCATGTATTGCTAAATATATATTGCATGCCATTTATTTTATGGTTTTTATGCTTAGGTTACTATTTCTACTGAAGTTACTAATGAATTGTCTTTTCTTTTTTTCTTTTTATTTTCCTGTGCCGGGTCGATTGGAAACAACCTCCCTGTCCTATCGGGGTAGGGGTAAGGGTCTGCGTACGCATTACCCTCCCCAAACCCTACTTTGTGGGACTTTACTGGATAGTTATTGTTATTGTTGTATTGCTAAATATATATATATAGACGCATACATGGGATTTGATATCAGAAACCAAACGCGTAGTAAGATAAATTTTGTAAGAAGAGTAAATTTCCTTCAACTACTTCAAACACTGTGTGATATATTTATTTATAATTGCCTTATACGTAAGGGACTGGTATATCTTTTACATGCTTAACCATCACTCTTTCAGTATTTGGTCAAACTTTTAAAAGTATTTTGAAGTATATTTTTCTCAAAAGTGATTCGGGAAAGAAGCTAATACTTTTTCTATTTTTTCAAAACTGCTTCTCCTTCTGCTCAAAAGCAATTTTATTCTTCTAAAAGTTTAGCCAAACACTTCAACTTTAAAAAAAGAACACTTATTTTTCAGCTTGGAGAAGTTTGGCCGAACATGCTATTAGTATTACAGTTGAACCAAAAATGGAAAAACAAACCAAACACTTCAGTTAATGGTCAACTAAAAAATTAAGTAGCCACTTCACATACATATAGAGGTGAAGCAAAAGCAAATTAATGGGTCAGGCCCATGCAAATGCTTAAAGACAAAGTGGGTTAGTGGGTACCCATCCTAATTAACACCTTCTCAGAGAAATACAACCATCAAAGGCCCACCCCAAAATCACCCATATCCCTTTGTTTGGTGGAATTTGTGTACGTTTCCACCTCCATTTCCACCACCTTTTAGTAAAATCAAGTAACTTTAGTTAAATTCTTATATTTTGTGTTAAAAGTTCACTTTATACGTATAAATAATTTGTCCAGCACACAATAAGTTGTCTACCATAAAAATTAGAACCCATAAACTAAAAATTCTAGATCCGCTTTTGACTGCCCGGGCATAGATACAAATGCAATTCACCTTCAAATATGATAAGCTCAAAAAGGCCTTCCTTATGAAAATACTAATATATTAGAATTTCAATCTTCTCTGCATTATACTATCTGTTTATGGGTTGGCAATTTTTGTACTTGTTTACCTACACAATACAACTTTTTGTGGACAACACACGGTTGCTTCATTTAATGTTTAGTTTTTTTTTTGGTTGCTCATTCCTAGGCTTCTTGACCCTTTCTCCCTAGTGGATCTTGGGTGATTTCTATTCTTATAAATTAAGGGGTCGTTTGGTTGGAATACGATTTATACCGGTATAAGTTATATTGGGATAAGTTATACATATATTAGTTATGCTGGGATTGTTGTTTATTCGTTGTTTGGTATGTTGCATTAAGAATGACAATTGCATAACTTCTAAGAAGAAGGTATAAGTTATACCGGTGCTAATTACCCCACCTTCTATAATGTAAAAGTTATCCCAGCCAAACAGGGTATTAAGATGGTATTATACAACCCTTATACCTTCTTATATCTCATACCAAACGATCCCTAGGAGTATATACCAATATCCCAAAGTCAACTAATGATTATGGCCTTGTATTTGGTTTTTATGTTCAGTGCACGAGGGCTTTCACGTTTAAGTTTCTTGGTTCAACTCATCTAGCATTTTAGACTTTAGAGTTGAAAATTGAAATATCTCATTACTCTGTCTTGGGATCCCTTATATATTATGGCAGTTAAATCAGTTGGTACTGTTACTAGAATCTTGCATGTAGATGCATGCCGGAGGTACGTAAAAAGACATTGTTTTTGGTCTCTTGGTTTGATTAGTCACATAATTTATAAATGTAGAGCTTTTGAATCTTGTGACATTAAATTAATGTGTATAACATACTCAAAATTGCTATTTTGAATTTTGTGATTTTAAATTTGTCATGTAATTCCTACAAAAGATTGTAATTAAACAAATATTTTAAATATAAAAATTAAAAACTTACTAGATACTGAAAGGTAGCATTATGTTCAAAACATAAGTACTAAAAGGAACAAAAATAAGTTTGATGCTTCGAGTGCATTTATACAATCAAATTACTTATAATAAATTATCGATAAATGTTCGTAATAAACATATATAGTAATTAATTAATTAAGGTAGTCGGTGAAAGTAGACAGTTTTCTTGTGCGTATGCCATGTGGCAAATCAGAAAAGAACAAAACGCATGTGTCACATCAGGTGGCCATTTCTCTTTTCTCTTCCGACTTCAAATTCGTAACCCTAATAGACCATAGCATCATCCATATTGGAAAATATTTTCTTTTTCTTAATCCCTTTAAAGAGAACAAATAAAAACAAAAAATATTACTCCATCGAACAAATACTCTTTAAGGGTGTGTTTGGTACGAAAAAAATATTTTTCGGAAAATATTTTTTAATTTTTTATATTTAGTTAGTTTAAATAATTTGAAAAATATTTTCGTATGAACTCATTTTTCTATGATTGGAGGAAAATGTTTCCCTTCTCAAGAGAAGAGAAAACATTTTTGAAGCTCCTTCTTAATCTTCCCAACCCCCGCTAACCCACCCCACAACAACCTAGCAACCCCACCCCATGCCTACCCGCCCCACCCATCTCTTCAAAAAGGCTTTATTCTTTTTAATTTATTTTTTCCCGTTACCACCAACCATACTACCACTCCCCTCAAGAAAATATTTTGTTTTTACCCTTTTTTTTTTTGTAATTTCAAATTTTTATTTTTTCATTTCTCTGCACCATCTCCCCCCTCCCCCCGCTGCGCACAAAAAAATATTTTTTTTACTTTATTCTATTTTGTAATTTTTAAATTTCTGCTTTTTCTTTGTTCTGCACTACCCACCCCCTTCCCACTGGCCCTACCCCGCACAAAACTTTTTTCTTTTTTTGTAATTTCAAATTTCTGTTTTTTCGTTTTTCTGCACACCCCCCTCCTCCCCGCCCC
>ML250902.1:9958-20974 GCA_005239495.1 Nicotiana undulata | reverse complement strand
ATATATATATATATATATATATTTTCAGGTTTAGTTTTTTTATCTTTCGGTTTACTTTTTCGAAGTTTTACAAGTTCCAAAGTAATGAGTACGAAGGTTTATGTGTTTGGAAGTTTACGAATTTATAAATTATAAAGCTTACATGTTCGAAATTTCGCGATTTCGAAAGTTTAGCGGTTCAGAAGTATATGAAATTTGTGGGTTAGAAAGGTTGTTGGTTCCAAAGTTTATAGCTTCATGTTTATTGTATCTAAATTATTTATGAATACTTTTGAGAAGTTATTTTCTTTAATTTGCATATCAAACACCAGAAAATGAATAAGATTACTACTTATCTTCCTAGAAAATATTTTCTCGAAAAATATTTTTCACGAAAAACATTTTACGTTATACCAACCGCGCCCAAATTCTTCAAAAATTCATGTTTTGACAAGGTGTTGGAAAAGTAACGTAACCTAGGTGGTCTTCCGAATAAAGGAGGAGAGTTATAATAGACGGATAATTAAACGTAAATTATGTAACATCTCATGCGGCTTCCCAACCTCCAATTCCTCATCTAACACATTGACTTAAGTGAAGAAAGCAACTGGTCACAAAAATAGGACCACAATATCTGCGGTACGTACAAAGATGAAGATAATTCGGGACCCTTCGGTAAAGGAAGAGAAGAGAACTTTGGCTCTGTATTAAAGATCCGATGGAGGGGGGTTTTAGAAATTTTTGGTACTTCCAATTCGTAAAATGACCTTTGATTTAACTACTACCTATGTATGCTGATATTGTAACCTACAATGTTTTCTTTAGATTATAATTTACAGCACTTTTTGGGCAGTAATTTAACAGATAGGAATGACAAGCAGCGCAGTTGCAAGGCAAACTCGTATAAACCCACCAAGATCTCAACTCGTGCAGCCCCGCCCCAGCTCGTATAGTATTTTCAACCGCGTCCATCCGCCCCCACACATACCCGCGTCCATCCGTCCCACCCCGTACCGCATAAGTATTTTTTTCCCCACTTTGTTTACTTATTTTCTTTTTTATATTTTGGCTAGAATTTGTAATTTAATCAACCAAAAAATTGAAAACTCTTCTGTTTTTTAACTGCCGAATCTCAATTAAAAAAGAAAAGCAAGTATTTGCTACTCATTTCTGAAAAATGCTAATGACCCCTAAGTGTATTAATTTAGTATTATTGTAAAATGTTACTCACGTTACTTTAATACTATATCTAATACCCCTTAATAATGTCTCTACATCATAATTCGGTTTCACAAAAACATATTGTTCTATCATAGTTTTTATGAAAATATTCTTTCTAGATTATAAAAGTATCTCTAAGTAGTATTAACATATTATCTTTGACGAACTATATCATAAAATTATTATTAATATAATAAGCTAATAGGCTATGGTTTTTCTCAAATTGGATTAGGAATTTGTTGAGAAGCAAGTTTTATGGGTCATATGGTGATCACAGCGAACTCAGAATAAGAAAAAAATAAATTCTTACAACCGTGTAGGCCTGCATAGACCCCTGCCCCGCCTCGCATAAGTTTTTATGAAAAGTATCTCAACCCGTCATGCACCCGCATAACTTTAAACTGGCACCGCCCCGCATATCCTCATACGTGCACCGCCCCGCCCCGCCCCGCACTGTTTGTCATCCCTAAATAACGGAATGTGTCAAGGGTATTTGTGATGAATCGATAGGTTATTTACTGTTTTAACCTCAAATTCTGTGTTTCGAAACCTCGTATTGGCTCCGTTTAACCTTCATCTATTTGCGTGCACAATCCGTGTCTTTTTCTGGAAGATTTTTATGTGAAATTTGATAAAATTGTGAAGTCGAGCCTTAATACTCATTTGAGTTGACTTCGATGAACGTTTTGAGCAAACGGACCTGGATCAGTGTTCTGACGGTCCCAGTATATTCGTATCGTGATTTAGGACTTGGGCGTATGCCCGCAACCGAATTCGGAAGTCCCTAGCTCGAATTATCGCAATTTATTCAAAACTAGAGGCTTAAAGGTTTAAAGAATTTAATAAGTTTGACCAATGTTTGACTTTGTTGCTGTCGGTTCCGGATTTTGGTTCCAGAACTTGGTATAGGTTCATTATTGCATTTATGAATTGTCTACAAAATTTGGTGCAAAACGGAGTTTATTTGACGTAATTCAGACGTTCGATTGAAATATTGAAAGTTTTTAAGTTTCATTAAAAATTTCATCCGATTTGGTATCCGATTAATAGTTCGTTGTTTTAGTGTTTTGATAGCACGAGAGTTCGAATGACATTTTTGGACTTATGACTAAGTGATCAGGCTCGCATATACGAAAATGGTGGGGGATGTGTCAACTTCGCTTTTGTGAAGTGAAGTTGGCAGATGCGAACGGGGCATGTTTACATTTGCGAACTTTGTGTCGCGTTTGCGATTAGGAGCAGACTAGGGCAGGCTCACATTTGCCTTAGTTAGATGTTCGTATTTGCGGACAGCCTACGTTCGCATTTGCGATAAATTTGTCGCATTTATGATGGCGACAAACATAGAGACCTTTAGCATTTGCTAAGGATTGATCGTAATCGCATTTGTGAACTTTGTATTGCAATTGCGATCACTCCAACTCGGTAAAAGAGAGGGAAAACAAGATTTTAGCTCATTCTTTTAAATTCTCAATCCTAAACAGCTTAGAGGTAATTTTTCAAGAGCTTTTCTTCCTAAATTCATAAATGACTCTAATCTACCTTCTTTTGTTTACTATTAAGTTTCATAAGATTTTAACCTTGAATCTAGGATTCCCATGGTAGAAATTAGGGATTCGGGTAGAATTACGAATTTTTGTAAAAATGGGATCTCAAATTGAGGTTTGATTTCAAATTGAACTGGGTTCAGTGTGATGACCCGATAGGTCATCTTATATTTTAGAACCTAATTTTGCGCCTTGAAGCCTTAAATACCTCATATTAGCCTCTTCGATTTGCGTGCACAATCTGGGCGCTTTTATATTAAAAAGTGAAAAATATGACATTTTTGTCTTAAAATCCCTTTGAGTTGACTTCGGTCAACGTTTTGGACAAACGGACCCAGATTCATATTTTGACGGTCACGTTGGGTCCGTATCATGATTTGGAACTTGGCAATATGCCCGAAACCGAATTCGAAAGTCCTTAGCCCAAGTTATCACACTTTGTTGAAATTTGAAACTTTAAAAGCTTAATGACTTTGAAAGTTTGACCAATATTTGACTTTATTGATAACGGGCTCGTATTTATGTTTCAGATTCCGATATAGATCCAATAATATATTTACGACTTGTCTGTCAAATTTTCTGAGAAACGTAGTTGGTTTGACGTGGTTCGGACGTACGGTTGTGAAAATAGAAGTTCATTAGCATTCTTGAAAATTTCCTTTGATTTGATGCTAAATTCATAGCTCTAAGTGTTATTTTGGCGATTTGATTGCACGAGCAAGTTCGTATGATGTTTTTAGAGTTGTGTGCATATTTTGTTTAGAGCCCCAAGGGCTCGGGTGAGTTCCAAATAGGCTACGGAGTGAAATTAAACTTAGAAACATTGTTGGTGTGCTTTAGGCCTCAGACCTCGCAATTGCGAGGCCAGGCTTCACATTTGCGACCTCTGCTAGGTTCACATTTGCGAGCAACTCCTCGCATTTGCAAATAGTAGGTTGGGCACCTCAAGTTCGCATTTGCGAACAAGACTTCAAATTTGCGAGGTGGGACAGGGGTACACTGATTGCAATTGCGATCAAACGGTCGCAATTGAGGAAAAACTCATTGCAAATGCAATGACAGCAGAAACGGGAGGACTTCGCTTTTGCGATTGTTTCTTCGTATTTGCGGGATTCGTGATTCCGAACCCCAGGTCGTAAATGCGACTTCTGCAACTGATTAAATAGCTAAAATCGGGATTTTCTCTCATTCTTCGAATTTTCAAAATAAGAAAACCCTAAAGCCGATTTTCCCAAGAACCCTTCTTCCCCAAATTAGTGGTAAGTGATTCTAATCCATTTTCCTTCAATCTTTCACTATATTTCTTAACATTTCAACCTTAACTCTAGTGTTTTCATGGTGGAAATTGAGGGTTTGGGTAAAATTAGAATTTTTGTAAAATTGGTATTTAGACATCAAATTGAGGTCGGATTCCAAAACAAATTACATTACCGGGATCGAGGGTGAATGGGTAATCGGATTTTTGTCAGAATTTTGGGTTTGGACCAAGAGCCGGGAGTTGACTTTTTCAATAAAGACCTATATTGAATCCTTTGCAATCGTGGGTAGTTCCTAAGGCTTAATTTGAATTATTTGTTTGGTAATTTGCTAGATATCTTTAGTTCGGAGGCTTGTTTGAAAAGCAAAGTTGTGGTTGAGCATTTAGTGATCTTTTGAGTGAGGTAAGTGTCGTGGTTAACCTTGACTTGATAGAATTTGGAACCCTTAGGCTATGTGCTATGTGAATTTCATGTGAGCGGCGTATATGTGAGGTGGCGAGTGCTTACGCGCTGTTGAATTACCTGTTTTCTCTGATTTTTCATTTTTTCTTATTTATCTCTTTCCATGTCTTAACTGTTATATGCTCTAAATTATTTCCATGCTTAACTGCTACCTGTTAATCGATGTCTTCTCCTGTTAATGATGTTAAATCTTTTCATAATTTCATGATTTTCTGCTATTTGCTTAAGTTGGTTTATTTGCACCTTCTAATTATCAATTACTAGACTGGTCTCGTTGTGTAGTATTACGTAGGTAGATTCCCATGTTGTACAAGGTTTATTTTTTGGTTCAATTTGATATTTATTGATCGTAAAGGCTTTTCGTGATTTGAATTGTTAATTTTAGTGTGCACATCAACAAGCGAAATAAAGGTTGATTCATATGATGGAATAAGGGTGAATTTGTACTGTACGGTGGGATTAGGTTGCACACTACAACAGATGGAATAAGGTGGATTATTTCGGTGAAGTACATGTGAATTATGATACTAATATGGTGGGATCGGGTTGCGCGCCATAATATATATACATGTTATTTATTGTTATTGATGTTGGTCCGGTAGAATAAGGGAGGATTATGTGTTGTATGGTGGGACCGGGTTATGCGCCGCAACAATCTATGTGTTTCTATTTCCTTGAGCTATGATGGTTTTACAGTATTTTCATTTGAACTCTAAGGATTGGTAAATCTGTACGTCACTGGCTTATTTCCTGAGGTTATAGCTATTATTTTCAATTGACTACCTTATTTCGTTATGTATTTCCTTTTATGTCTTTATTTTATATTGCATACATGTAGTAGTGTGAGTGATCCGCCTTAGCCTCGTCACTACTTCATCGAGGTTAGACTCGTCACTTACAAAGTACATGGTGTCGTTTGTACTCATACTACACTTTACACTTCTTGTGCAGATTTTGGCATTGGTCCTAGCTGATCGTGGGGCGTAGCAGCTTGGATTTGTTCATTGGATACTAGAGGTAGATCTGCTGGCATCCGCAGACTGAAGTCCGCTTCTATTTCCCCCTATTTTACTGTTTCTTAAAAAAAACAGTTGTATTCTTTAAGACTCTGTTTGTAGAAAATCCTAGAAGCTCGTGAATTGTGACTTCAGATCTGAATTATAGTAAATATTATGTGCATTTATATTATTCCGTACTCTATTTTATTTTATTTTGGCTTATTTGACTTTATTTATTGAAATTGATTAATAATTGGCTTAACGGTTCTCTAACGTTGGCTTGTCCAGCAAGTGAAATGTTAGGCGCCGTCGGTAAAGAAGGTGAGAATTTTGGGTCGTGGCACTCGGGATGGGTGATCGGGATTTGGTCGGAACCTCAGGTTTTGACCAAGCAAACACGTGGTTGACTTTTTCAATAATGATCAAAATTAAACCTCTTTCTTTTGTGAGTAGTTTCTAAAGCTTAATTTGAGTCGTTTGGTTAATACTCTGCTAGATTTGGTTGGTTTTGAGGATTTTTTTGAAAGGTAAGGCCGTGAGATTTTGAGTGGATTCTGGAGTGAGGTAAGTGTTGCGTATAAACTTGAGTTGAGGGAATTAGGAATCCTTTACGCTATGTGGTATGTGAATTTCATGAGTAGCAGCGTATATGCGAGGTGACGAGTGTATATACACCGCCAAAATACTTGTTTCCATGCTTTTCCGTATTTTATTAATTATTTCATTGCATATCTTAACTGTTACATTCTTTAAATGCTTCACATGCCTTTATTTGCTACTTGTCATTTATCATTTTAGTGTTAAAATTTTGGATTCTCCCTTGCTCCCATGATGAATTGCTACTTGCTTAGTTGACTTACTTGCACCCTTTAGTTGTCATTTACCTGTTTTGTCTTACTGCTTAATATCAATTATAGTGAATTCTCAATTGGGAACGAGATTTCCTTTCTGGTTCTGCTTCATAATCATTAATCGTAGAGATTCTTGCGATTCGAGTTGTCAAATTGATTGCACTTATTGATTTAATTATATTGATATGGTGGGATCGGGTTGTGTGTCACAACAAGTGAAATAATTGATACGATGAGATCGAGTTGCGCGCCGCAACAAGTGAAATAAGGGTGGATTGATATGGTGAAATAAGGGTGAATTATGATATTGATTCTGATAATATGGTAGAATCGGGTTGCGCGCCACAACATATATTTATTTATCATTATTGATATTTATATGGTGGAATAAGGGAGAATAGTGTTGTACGGTGAACTTGTGCGCCGCAACAGTTTATGTGTTCCCTATTACTTATTGTGTTGTGTTGGCTTGAGTATCTTTATACGAGACTCTAAGGATTGGTATTTCCTGCATTTACTGGTTTTTCTTTGAGGATTGAGTTATTTTCATGAGTTAATTGCCTTAATTTGTTTATGTATTCTCATTTTCTGTCATACATGTTATTGTAAGTAACCCGCCTTAGCCTCGTCACTACTTCGTCGAGGTTAGGCTCGGCACTTACAGTGTTCATGGGGTAGGTTGTACTCATACTACACTTTTGCACTTGCTGTGCAGATTTGGAGTCGGTCCCATCGGCGGTCAGTAGCTTGCTCGGGTTGACTATCAGTATGGAGACTTGAGGTACTGTTGCCTAGCGTTCGCAGCTCTGAAGTCCCCTCCCATTTTATCTTAGCTATGTATTTTTTTTTCATTCAACTTTACTTTTATTCAGACCTTTATCTGTAGTATTCTAGTAGCTCGTGCACTTGTGACACCAGATTGGGGGTTGTATTTGATATTTCAATTGCTATGATTTTTCCAAATTTACTTTAGAATGTATTTCAACTTCTTATTTATTATTTTATTTAAACTGTTAAAAAACAATAAAGTATTTTAACGTTGGTTTGCTTACCAAGTGAAATATTAGACGTCATCATGATCCTGATGATGGGATTTTCGGGTTGTGACAGTATAAATTAGCTAGGACATGAGAGGTTTTGGGTGGTGATAGGAGTGAAAAATACACGTATAAATTTGCAATGAGTAAAGCTGAAAATGACTAATCTATACTATATTAAAAGCACGAAGGCCCTAAGCGAAATGTCGTTCGCCTTTTTTATCCTTTAATAATAAAGTTTACACTGGACAAAATAGTCATTTAGTTATTTTTCTAATATTTAAAACTTTTAAATAGAATAAAATTTTGATTATAATATCTTTCCTTATTTAAACTAAAGTCTTATATTTAGGACTTTTAAATCGATTAGTATTTTAAAATCAATAAATCCTTTCCTTAATTATATAACATAAATGTAAGAAAAAGAGTATGGCAATCATACGCTTCTTAATTATGGAACAAATTTAACTTTTCTTAATTATTTACAATACAATATTGTAGAAACTTGCACATACTATAAACAAGTTTACTCCTTATGCCTTTAAATTATAATTTTGAACTTTTATATATCTTATGCATTTTGAACTTAAAAATTTAATTATTAAAATATTTATAATTTTTGAACTTTTTTATATCTTATATGTTTTGAACGAGAGAATTTAATTATTAAAATATTTATAATTGATATCGTGATCGAGGAAAACCCAAAAAAAAAAAACGTGAGGAAAAAATTAACTGATTTTGCTCTAGCTTTTAAATTTTACTTAGGTACGTTGTAAGCATCAAGGGTGGATTGATATGGTGAAATAAGGGTGAATTATGATATTGATTCTGATAATATGGTGGAATCGGGTTGCGCGCCACAACATATATTTATTTAACATTATTGATATTTATATGGTGGAATAAGGAAGAATAGTGTTGTACGGTGGATCGGGTTATGCGCTGCAACATTTTGTGTGTTCTCTATTCCTTATTGTGTTGTGTTGGCTTTAGTATCTTTATACGAGACTCTAAGAATTGGTATTTCTTGCATTTACTGGTTTTTCTTTGAGGATTGAGTTATTTTCATGAGTTAATTGCCTTAATTTGTTTATGTATTCTCCTTTTCTGTCATTATTTTATATTGTGTACAGGTTATTGTAAGTAACCCGCCTTAGCCTCGTCGCTACTTCGTCGAGGTTAGGCTCGGCACTTACAGTGTCCATGGGGTAGGTTGTACTCATACTACACTTTGCACTTGCTGTGCAGATTTGGAGTCGATCCCATCAGCGGTCATTAGCGTGCTCGAGTTGACTATCAGTATGGAGACTTGAGTACAATTGCCCCACGTTCGCAGCCTTGAAGTCCCCTCCCATTTTATCTTAGCCATGTATTTTTCTTTCATTCAACTTTACTTTTATTCATACCTTTATCTGTAGTATTCTAGTAGCTCGTGCACTTGTGACATCAGATTTGGGGTTGTATTTGATATTTCAGTTGCTATGATTTTTCAAATTTACTTCAGAATTTATTCAGTTTCTTATTTATTATTTTATTTGAACTCTTAAAAAAGGATATAGTATTTTAACGTTGACTTACTTACCAAGTGAAACATTAGACGTATCATGGCCTGATAATGAAATTTTCGGGTTTTAACAGTATAAATTAGCTAGGACATGAGAGGTTTTGGGTGGTGATAGGAGTGAAAAATACACGTATAATTTGCAATGAGTAAAGCTGAAAAAGACTAATCTCTCTAAAGACGTACATAAGGTGTTTTCTCCAATATTGAAATAGGAGAATATATAGTAACTAAACACTAAAAATTGAAAGAAAAAGAAAAAGCTATAAGATGTCTACGGCGTATAAAAGAAAATTTTCGAATCGGATTGCAAATTCGAAACTCACCCCCCCTCCCACATCCTACCCCCACCCACCCCCCCAAAATATAAATAAATCTACAGCGTCGTTTTTTAGAAATTTTCTTTTGTTATTTTTTTTTTGGTCAATTCTTTTGTTACTTGTATCTAGCAACTCCTGAATTCCTGAATGTAAATAAGATGTCTAGCTATTCACGGTAGATACGTCATTGCAGGCGTCGGCCATCTTATATACACAGATCATCTCTTGGTAATTGCGAGAATTTTGATTTCATTTATTATTGTGAATATTTGTTGATTCTTTGAAGTGCAACTGTAAGAATAAAAAAGATGTAATGAATTTAAGTTATATAATATACGCTAATAGGTTATATATTTTATTATGCTTATTATTCGTGCAATTTTATCAATTAAAACAAGTTACTATGATTTTTTGTGTTTCAATTTATGCCTTTCATGGATATGACATATTTATATAAAAATTCAAATAATAACTTTAATACAGATACATCTAGTTTAAGATCATTAAACCTAAAATATTTATATTATATTTAAAAATTTCGACCTCAATCAAATTAAGAAACGTAAAATAAAATTTATGAATCATCATATTTATCCATTTTTTAAAATTACATATCATATCGATTTGTAACATTAACTAGTTAGATAGAAAGGGAGAGACACGTTCGTACGTAAAAGTTGGGACACATTGATAACGCGATTGAAAGTTGGTCGGTAACTCGGTATGAAATTCAAAACCAACAAGAGTTGTGGTGGTGCGGTATATACTTTTTTATCCTTAATTAAATATTTTAAATTCGAGTCTCTAAGTATAGAGTCCCCTTTATTAAAGAGTACTTTATCTTAATGTGGAATTTCCCGACGCGAATCACAATTTAAACGGTCCCAATATTAATCCTCGACACGGTGGGAAACAAAAAAAAGGTATGAAATTCAAAGGCAGTAAATTGAGGCGCCATTTATGTAGAGTGAGTTATTCATATCCCATGCATACGTAGTCCGTGAGCTCATTTAACACTCTTCAAGTTCCAACCCCACCTAAGAATTTTGTTTCAAAAACTTTCCTTTTTCAATTTTGGAGATTCTATTGAGAAATTGTCATGGGAGGTGGTTAATTGGGTGGGTCATTTTCTCTTCCTTTACCAACATGTACTTTAATTTTTACCCACAAAAGGACTGAGTTAATTTTAATTTATCTACTCCTACCACTTAGAGATACAGTAAAATACCTCTATAATTGTGTCGTATGTTTCGATATTTTTTGACTGTTATAGTTAAATGTTGTTATATAAAATACATATATAATATAACACGAAAATATGGTCTAAAGAAAACTTAACCATTATAATAAAGTATTGTTACAAAAGATTGCTGTTATATAAAAATTTGACTGTGTCAAGGGGAAACTGCTATGAAAACCTGTGAATGATATCATCCAATATGTCAACGCTACTGTTAGAAATTTAAATAGGATAACAGAAGAAATGGAAATAGGGTAAACAAACAGGTGGGAGAATCAGGTGCTGTTTTCATAAGAGCAAAGGAAGCATATGCATGCAGCTCCTTGAATAAAGAAAAAGGAAAATAGACATGATTAAGCATAGAATCTTTGGAGCGTGGATTTTTGTCATAAACTCGCAACAAAAAATGATTTGTTGCTTAAGATGCAGGCAACCCCTATTCAATTTCAAAAGTACGTGACATTCTTTTCTCCACCCCCCCCCCCCCCCCCCACCAAAAAAACAAACCCCCCCAAAAAAAATCCCTCTCTTTTTTTTC
>ML250898.1:2316-12683 GCA_005239495.1 Nicotiana undulata | reverse complement strand
CCCCCCCCCCCCCCCTCTCTTCCCCCTTTTTCTTTCATTCTGTCTTTTAACTCTCCCCTCTCTAACCCTCCCAATTCCCCCATTCTCCTTCTTCTAAAATTCCTTCCACACACACCCCTCCAATCCCCTCTATTCATCTTCAAGGTAGGTATTCCTCTCATCTAATATCTTTTTTACTAGTAGTTTATTGTAGTAGTTAAGTAGTTTTTGTTTATTTTGAATCAAATCCTAGGTAAATTTAGTTATGCAATTTGTTAGTTTCTTTGCCTATTGTGGTCGAAAATGGTGCTTAACTTGTGGAGTGTTGATTGTTCTTGTGATTATGGAAGATTTTTGGTGTGTTTTGATGGTGTGGAATTAATTTATGTTGAAGCTTTGTAGGGAATGCCCTTATAGCCGAAAATTAGTGAAGTTGGTAAAAATAACTTGTAAACTTGGTGTTATTGTGAAGATTTAGTGATGTTGTGGTTGTGGTGTGAGGTGTACTTTCTTAGTGACATAAAGTTGTGTAGTATTGAAAATTGAGAAACCAAGTGCTTTGTGGGATATAATGCTTGATGATAAGTGTGGGGTAGGATGCCATGTTTTATGCTGTGAAACTTTAACTTGTTAGCCCCAAGTTCTAATTGATTGACCACCCCATGCTCATGTGTTGCTAGGTGACAAATGAGGTGTCCGGTTCATGCTACTGTGCTTGTGTAGTGTTGTATTGTATCTTAATTTGTTAGTAGTGAATTCGAATAAACTTTTTTTTTTGTGATCACTAGTTTAGCTTATTAATTTTGTCTCTTACACTAGTGTTATCTGTGGTTCTATGCTGGAATGTTGTCTTGGTGATTGAGTGGGATGCTGATTGCTTGTGGCTTACTTCCAATGGGGTAGTCTGAGTCCCCGATGTACATTTTACTTGTGAACATGACAATGACATAAGTGTCGGGTGGTTACCCCATTTGGTCTTGCTTTGTTTTACGTGTTGTGGCTAACATTGTTCGTCTTGTGCAGGTACAATATCTCGCCGCCCAAGAAAACGCTCTAATACAGGTTCTTCCGAGGTTACCTCTAGTATCAGTCGAGGAGGTAGGCGGGCACCTCCCCCAGCCCCAGTGGAGGAGGAAGAGGAGCGCATTGATCCTTATGCGGATGTGGTGCCATAATGCAAATTTGGTATTCGGGCTATCCCAACCCGTGCTCAAAGCTGGTTCCAAACGTTTGTCCCTTCGGTGAACCTAGAGCTTGAGGTTGCGATTGACGATGGGAAGTTGGCCTGCAGATATAGTGAGATATACAACAACATTTGGGCTTTGGGATTTGACAGTCTGTTTCGTCCAGGTGATGCGGTGAACATGAACCTGGTCAAGGATTTTTATGCCAATTGGAAACCTGAGGCTAGCATGGATGATGTGTACGAAGTACAAGTGAGAGATAAAGTGGTTGTATTCTCTTACAAAGTGATTAATCTGATTATGGGCTTCACAGAGCATTTCCACAAGCTCTTTCAGAGGTTTCTTCGTCGGCCAGACTATCTGACTATCCGTCGACAGCTTTGTGTCGCTGACTCTTTTATCGCATGGACGCGGGATATGATTGAATTCCACTAAGATATGAAGAAGGGAACATTCCAGCGTCCGATCACAGTTTTTTTTTGCGGTTAATTAATGCCAAAATCATGCCCACTCAAAGTGAGACTGATGTCCCATGGCTGAAAGTGTTTTTGATATATGCATTTTTGACATGAATGTAGTTGGATCTTGGAAAAATCATGCTATCGCACATGGCTAAAGTGAAACCACTTGGGGCCCGCTGCCTACACTACCCGAGTATGATCACTCGGTTGTTGAGGGCGCATCTTGTAGAGGAGGAGTTTCACTATGACCGGACCATCCCAGTGACATATCCTATCAAGGCCTATGATGTCACGTCAGTGATAGATCCTCCTGCTACTACTGTGAATTCGGACCAGAGTCTTGTTCATGTTGAGGAGACATTGCAGCTGTTGTTTACTAACTTGCGCCTTCGCTCTAAAAGGGGGGGAGATCTACTTGGAGGAGTTGCAGCAAGATCACCCCCTTTCTGTTGTCACTCAGCAGTTGTTGGGATACAATTTCCACCATATGAGGATGTTAACTTTTGCCCCTCCGATGATGAGAAGTATTTGCGCACCTTTGAGGGTGCTGATGATGAGGTCACGGGCCTCATGGAGTAACCTTTTCACTCTTGATTTTACTGTTTTTCATTGGGGACAATGCAATCTCTTAAGTGTGGGGTGGGGTGCTCCTATTTGATTGTATTTGTATTTGTACTTGTTTTTTCTCTTCTCTATTTTCCAGTTGGTTTTGTTTGATTTGTTTCTTTTGTTTTTAGACAACATGGTCTTTAAACTATAATTCAGAATTATATCGGCATGTAATAGTTAGTAATTAAGTGTTTAGTTTCTACTCTTCCCGACGATGAATTTCTTCGACTGGTTTCTTGAGGGAGATGAAGTTGAAAGAAATGAAAAAGAAATTGAAACCCAAAAATATGTCTTTTATTTTAGTATTCTATATTTTTTAGGTAGTGCGAAAATTCCCTCTTGGTTTTTCTGTGTGTCACGGTTCTTTTCCAAGGGTTTTGCTTCAACCGGGTGTAGTTAAATCTTTTTTTTATAGGAATAAAGAATTTTGAGTCACACTGCTAATTTAAAAAATCAAATCTCCTTGACTGCATATGCCTTGAGAGTGGCAAGTGCCTTAGTTGTGACACCTAGGCTCAATTCTTGACTCTTAAATAAGTGTCTTCAATTGTGTGATTATAACTTTGCTTAGATACTTTGACTAGAGTGTCTTGATGAGTCCAATCATGAGTGAGTTATGTGCCATATGTGTGTGAGGTTCTTGTGTAATTTTGTGTATTGCATTTAATGTCTAGAACTTGCCCCGTGTGTTTACAAAGAGAAATAATTGCTTTGTTCCGTCTTGGAAGTGATATGGGTGTTTCATTGTTGAACATGTTATATGTTTTACCTGCCTAATTGTTATGTATCGTAGTTAACCCATTTGAACATGTAATCATGTTTCTTTGGCAACCACAATACAAGTCTTACCCAATTGTTGGAATTAACCATCTATTTAAACCTTTTCACCTCTTATGAGCACTTGAATTGTAATGAACTTTGTAAAAGTTAAAATGGAGGTTGGTTGGGGTTTTTGAGTGAAAATATAGAAAAATAAGAGAGGTGCAGTGTTTGAAAAAAAGAAATTGTAAGAGCCACTAGTAGAAAATTAATTTAAAAAAGCTGAACTTTTGCCAGTGGTATTTCTTATCTTGTTTGTGCTTAATGATCTGGGGAGTTTGATGCTATAATGTATAAAGGTCGGGGTTGGTTCAATGTAAGAGTGAGGTTTGAATTGTGAAATTGTATATATATCAAAGTGCTCAGGGAGGTGTAGCCACTATATCTATATGTGTCCAACTCATCCCGTATGCTACATTACGACCAACTAAAGTCCTACTTGATCCCTGAATGAATGAGCTAAATTAGTAGAGTGTTACACTACGGGCAAGCCTATGGTACGTCTTCTGTTGCAAATGAATTTTTATTACGAGGGTGACTTTATTCTTTCTATTTTGAGTTCCTAATTTCTCTTGAACGATATTGTGAGTGGAACTATGCTCTATTGTTTGCATAAGGGAACATGCGTAGTACTTTTGAGTCGAGTCTTGAGGGTGGGATGTTATGATATGGTGCTCAGTCTACTTTAAATATTCTTGGCATGGTGTGTTAGGGAGGTTGTTTGATGAAAAGTTCATCCCTAGGTGAAGTGTAGTTTAATTGCTCGAGGACGAGCATTTGTCTAAATGTGTGGTGTTGAAGCTAGGGTAGAAACTCGTGTTTTACTCGCAGTATTGCACTCTAATTATTGCATTTTATGTGTGTTTGAGCTTAAACGATAGTGAATTACACTTAGTACGTGTTTTATGCCTTACAAAAAGTGATTTCTAGTATAATAGTTAATTTGGAGCTAAATCGATCTATTTGGAGCTTTGAAGCCTGAGTAAAAGCTTAATAAATTAAGCCGGGATTTTGTTCGGAGGTCGTGTACCAAGTTTGGATGTCAAAAGAGGATGAAACAATTTCACTCTGAGAAATTAACACTGCCGCGCCGCATGGGGTGCACCAGGACGCGACGTGGCAGTGTAAAAATGACCAGACAAGAAAAATGCACGCTCGCTGATAAATTCCACAAGCGCGCCGCGAGGTGCGGCATGTGTGTGCAAGAATCACAAAGTAATTTCTACTTCAGCTTCGAAAAGGAATATTCGTCCGGGTTGTTTTTACACGATGTAAATACACAAATACACACAATTTTGAGGGGGTGACCTAACTTGGAGAAAAGAAAAGAACGGAACACTCGGGAGCACGGATTTGATCAATATTTCCATCTTTATTCCCGTATTCATTGATTTATGTTTGAAAATATTATTTTTGATGATTGTATGAACATGGGTGGCTAAGAAACCTATTGTTCTAGGGTCACGGGTGATACATGAATGTTGATGTTTGAAGTCTAAATTGACGAATTTGATTTTATCTTAGTGGGTTATTTATTTAATTATGTTTTTAATTATTTGCTGAGTAGCTAACACTGAAATACTATCTACGAATATAGAGTTCAACTCGAAAGTGAGAATTCTAGATCGCATATAGAATTAAATAGTGCAAGTTCTTGAACCTGAGCATCGGGGAACAAATTCGCAATTAGGATAGACATATACCTAATTGCCTTGTTTGGTTGGAATACCGGTAGTGGAAATGCATTCTTGTTAATCTTAATTCTATAGACATATAGGCATTAACTTAGCTTGAATAGGCGAGTAAGAACTCAACAGATTCTTATGAGTAATATCAACCCTGTCAATCAACAATCTAGATAAATCAATTAGTCATTTTTAGACAAGAAAGCAACACGATTGTTAGCTAGCCTGTGACCCTAGAATATGCTCTCCTACTGATTGTTATTTGAAATTGCTTAAGTGTTGTGGTTGATTTATAGTTATTTCATTTCTTGATAGTTTTTAGGTAGTATATTAGCCAATTTCGAATTTTGTGAGAAATCTCTTGAATAGATAAGTTGTTTGAGTTTGAATCAGTCAAGATATAATCATAAGTCTTTGTGGGAACGATACTCTACTAACTACTTTATTACTTGACGAACACGTATACTTGCCTGAGTGTGTTTGGCCTCAACAAGTGCAAAGGAAAAGCCTCCTTCAAATTAGCTAGAGAGACATGTCCATTGAGCTACCAATCTTGTTCCTTTCTTGAATTTTTCTGATTCATACTTCATAATACTTTTCATGACTAACTCTGAAATTGAATAAAATACACAATTACTTATATGTAATAGCAGATAAACCAAACAATTCGACTGAATCGACATCAATGTTAAATGAAACTTTGACTCAGCACAAAAAGAGATACGTAGAGAGATAGAAATCAATAGTAATACAAAAAATCAGCAACAAATACCGAAGAGAGAAGAGCAAAGGCGATAAGAATGAGAAGAGTGCGCGGTGGGTGCAGGAGTAAGAGACACGCATATAGTTGTACCTGCTTATATATATCTAATGATGGTAATACCCTGAGTTTGGTTTTTAATACCACGAAGAAGACACGACGAAACCACTGGATTTTCTAATATAATAGTAATTACATACCTATAACAAGGGCTTTTTTCTATTCATTATATGGGTATATTATCATACCATGCCAAAATCCCAAAAATATTATGTTGGAAGTTGGAAGATAATAGGTATATCGTTGGCATCAACACTCATGGTGCTGCCTATTTTTGTGTCCCAAATATCTACATGCCCATATCTTAAATGTCATGTTATTTTTATTTTATTTTTAATTCGGTATTTGGTACCCGCTTTGAGTCGCTTCGACTAATTTTGATTCGCATTGCGTAAAGTTCATTAAAATGTGAAATGCTCCTACTAGAATTTTTTCCATTCTGCAAACTCGAACCAAGACTCGTTGAGGATAAATGAATCTTATCCATCACACTACAAGTGTCATTGTATGGGGTAAATTAGATGGATAACAGGTGGTCGAGTGATAACATGACACATGGAACCAAAGATAGGCAAAGGATGAGCCGAAAAACAATTAATACCGGATATGACGGGTAGGACCGGTACCAGATAAATTCTTAAGGGAACTTAGTCAACGATAGAAGTTCAAAGATTTTCTATCGGACAATATTCAATGAGAGAATATTTGCTAGCGTTAAATGAGAAGTCGTTATAGAGAATATTCGCATTCAATGGCTAACGTTACATCTTCATCAATGATCCTTTTATTCTCATTTAGATAGGAGCTTGATCCTAGGATCTTGTTTCCCTAAGCAAAACTATAAATAATAAGGCTAACAGTCATTGTGGGAACATGAAACATTCTATATAAATAAATTCTATATTTTACTATTTTGCTATAAAATTAACAACTTTCTTTTGCTTTGTTATTATTTTCACTTTTGCTCTCAGAGACGCAAATATCAGAGTTAGGCTTGTCATCTTCTTTGATTCATTCGTTAAAAGCTTAATTTTAATTCTATATCTTTACCATTTTTGTTTCAAATCAATTCGCTTCTCTATAAACTACGTAACACATTTAACTGTAGTGTTCTACGATAAACAGTTTGGCGTCTGTCGTGGGGCATAGACATCTGCACAATTGCTTTGATTCATTCATTTATTACTAACTAGTTTTTGTTATTTCTTTATTAAAAACCAGATATGGCAGCTAATGATGTCAAGACCACACAAAACGTTGAGGCACGCAAAGAAATATCCCAACGTGATGACTCAATCAGTGTGGCTCGCAACAAAGGGGATGAGACGACCCCGGTTCAAGAAGGTTAGTACCCTCGGCATGTGAGAGAACCTACTCCCGATGATGGATAGCAGAAACATGTCATTGAAATGGTCAAACTCCTGAGGGAACAACAGAAAGCAATCATGAATCACCTCCCAAGGCAAATTCGGGTGACGACGAAGTTAAAACAAGCATTGTCTAGTCCCTCCAATAACCTAAACGGAGGGAACTCGATTTCTTCGGTGATCCTACAAATCAAATGGATCAGAGAGTTAATAACAGCACCCAAAACGGTTAAGCCGAATTTGGCGAAGCCGGAGGGAATGGTGGTGAATTTGGTAATAACAACGGGAATGACCCCTGTAAAGCTGAGCTTATGAGGTTTATGAGAGAAATGAATGAACGAATGGATCCGAATGCGAAGGGGTTTCACGCTTGGATGAATGAGATTCAAGGCGCACCACCAATTCTATAGGGTCCAGATTCAAAAATATATACTTAGTTGCTATTCTAGCCGAGCGCAGCACCAGAACTAATTCTAAAGAGGTTTATGATGCCGGACATACCAAAATACGATGTGACTATGGATCCACATGAGAGCTTCACAACCTACACCATTATAGTAAAAGGAAACAACTTGGCACAATATGAGATCGAGTCGGTTCTATTGAAGAAGTTTTGTGAAACCCTCACAAAAGGGGCCCGTAACGTGGCACTCTCTCTTACCCGAGCATTCAATTAATTCTTTGAGATGCTTGTAGACTCAAGCATTAAGGCCCATGCTTGAAAAAGAAAGGTTCAGGACAGAAAGGCATACATATTCAGAATTTTGCAGGGCAAACTTGAGCTACGACAATATTTCGTTATCCGGTTCCAGAAAGAAAGGATGTTGCTGTAGGCACTTACAGATGAGTAGGTAGCGGAAGCATTCACAAAGGTCTAAACCCATTGAGTTATGATGCCTCACGAAAGATGAAGGAGTGCATGCTCGAGTTTTAGGCAACCACATGGGTTGATGTCCATAACCGGTATGAGTAAAAAATAAGGATTGAAGACGATCAGCTTGGGTCTTCGGTGTTGACCAAGGGGCGAGGTCGATACAAAACCCAGGACAAGTTTAAGAGCAATTTTAGATGCAGATTGGCGATCCTCTAGAGGTCGCTTTCTACCATACGATAAGTTAGATAGGCGTAGCAACAGAAGATTTCAGTCATCTGATAGGTTTTCTCTCGATAGAAGGGCCGATTGGGGTTGGAACAATAGGTCATTACAGGAGAAGGAGATTCCTGGGGCCCGAGATTATCAGATTAAAATTTTAACATGATCATGATATAATTGGTGTCAGCAATGAGGAATATAAAGGAAGCACGGTTCTCGAAGTCAATCCAATCAGATCCTAGCCAGAAGGATCCCAATTTATGATGTGAATACCATGGGACTCATGGCCATAGAAATGGGGAATGCCGACATCTTCGTGAAGAGGTAGAGACACTGTTGAAGAATGACGATTTCAGGGAGTTCTTAAGTGGCCGAGCCAAGAACAACTATTATAGAAGCTGGAACAATGCGGAGCCACCGAAGACAGTAGAAGGGTTGCCTCTGATGACTATCAACATGATCTTCAGAGGAAACAAAGTCAATGGTGTGACCTTTTTGGCAGCTAAGAAAACGTAGATATTGGTGACTCACAACAAGAGGCTCCTGGTAGCAGAAGATGATATCCTCATCACGGAGGAGGACACTCGCAGAATTCTTCTGCCATAAAACGACGCTTTGGTAATCTCTCTTAATGTTTTAGATTACAAAATTAAGTGCGTATTGGTTGATCTCGGAAGCTCGGCCAACATCATTTAATATTGAGTGCTGGAGCAAGAGATATTAGCTGGGAATATCTATCCAGTGACAAAACTCTTAGGTGGCTTCAACGTGACAAGCGTGACAACCCGAGGAGAGATCCTCCTACCCACACATGCTGAAGGAGTAGCAAAGACCACTCTATTCTAAGTGGTGTGGCGATATGGGTTACAACTTAATCCTCGGAAGGCCGTGGATACACGAGATGAAGGTCGTACCCTTAATATTGTTACACCCCATGTTTTCGTACATTAAAGTGCGCCATAAATAAATTGATGAAATGAGATATTACATCCCGCATTTTTGTATGTTAAAGTTTCGTCGTAAGTTAATCGACGTAAGTTCGGGAATGAGATTATTTTGAGAATATAAGAAATTTTGCTATTTCAAACGAGTGATGAATAAATTCGTGAAGGTAAGAGGCGAAGCAAGTCAAAGAAAATGAGTTTCGTCGAGGTTTAACAATTTGAGGTAAAATACGGTCTAAGCTAAAATACCCGGTATTTATGGACTAGTACCATACAAGGTACTACATGGACATGATAGTAAAATGTATAAAGTGCATTAAAAGTGAGTAGTATTTTAAGTTGGTTGAGGTTTTTTAATTATGCGGATAGTTAGTTAATTACCGGATAACGGAACATTACCTAATTACCTAATAAGTGGATAAAGATTAATAATTTCCACCCACCCCACGCGACAGCAAGCCACTACTAATGCCTATGACTTTTAGTCATATTGACTTAGTCGACATCTAAAGAAAAGAGACACTTACGTGTAAGTGTAAGACATTACAAGGTTTGGTTTCATATGTCTATACAAAGTTGGTTTCATTACAAAGATGAAAATAACTATTCAAGGTCTCACGTCCTTTTGTGAAGAACCTGTGTATAGGGAACGAGGAACATAGGTTCCATGATATAATCTACTTTTACACTCAGCTAAATGCTCTAAGCTCTCTGTTATGTGGCTTTACTCTTTCAGTTGGAAATTTTCCTTATCTGTAAAGTAGCGTAGGCTGCATTGAAAGAGTACATATCTGTGAATATTTCATTCATGCCCAAATAAATCAAACAACTATCATTTAAAAAAAAACAAGTGGGATTCATGCGGTCTTACGTGAATTTCTCCCTTATTTGGTGCAATCTTTTCTAAGGATATTATACGAATTTCTACCTACTCCATGTATGTTAAGGCTAACCCTTATTTCTATTTGGCATAATCCATATGATACAAACGAAACGAGAAAATGCACAAGTTCCATAAATTACTCTATTCGTAGAAATGCTAGAGATGTATATATTCTTATTTTCCCATGTGTCGTATTATTCTATCATCTGTTCAAGGATCTCAAAAATACGTAAGTTGGTAAAGTTTATTTCATGATATTAATCAGAGGCATAATGATTTTATGACGTACCGAGAGATTTTATTAACGTATTTCATATGCATTTATACATGCACATTGACCCATGAAAAGATAGCGTTATATACGCGTATAGATATATATATATATCTATACGCGTATATAACGCTATCTTTTCATGGGTCAATGTGCATGTATAAATGCATATGAAATACGTTAATAAAATCTCTCGGTACGTCATAAAATCATTATGCCTCTGATTAATATCATGAAATAAACTTTACCAAC